>JBBIGC010178294.1:0-14853 GCA_037576955.1 Lepidarchus adonis
CTCTCTCTCTCTCTCTCTCTCTCTCACACACACACACACACACACACACACACACACACACACACACACACACACCACACACTCTCACAGCAAATCTGGTACCATAAAAGCAAATATTATTTAGTGAAACAGACTTCATTATACACTCACTTTTATGTGTGCTCACAAACATTTCAAACTACAAATCAAAGCTTTATCCTATAAGAAATGATTTGCATATAAGCACATATAATCTGTTTTCATCTGTTTAAAATCACACAGTAAGTAAGTTTTTTTTTCTTATTCTAATATGTGCAAACAAATAATGTGAACAATGTCTAAAAATCGAATAGGATGCTTACTTCAAGTAATTATGAAACAGCTGTTGCTAAAAACAACTTTTAGATGTGTTTGGAATCGTGAAAGCTGAGAAAGATGAGTTCATGTAGATGAGAAACCTGTACAATATTGACACGGACAATCCAGGACACCTCATTTATGAAAGTGTCAATGAAACCTCCAGGCAGATTATTGAACATCTGTCATTACTGTTACACAATACTAGCCTGTGCCCCATGCTTAAATCAGTGTGTGCTACTAAGAAGGAGAAAATAATAAGATTTATAAGGGTTGTGGTTCATTCTGGTTGTGGTTCATACTGGACAGCTCTGGTCTGGTGGAAAGCCAAGTTTAGCCTCCAGTGCTACACAGGACAGTAGTGGACAGCACGGGGGCAGAGAGTAATATTACGACTGGTATCTTGTCAAAGGAACGACGGCTACACTCTAAAGTAAAAAAAATGTGACTCACACTTTTTGGACACATCCACTCTTTTATATGTTTTCTCAATCCAGTGCCCATATCCTGAATTTCCTTTGTTTTATTATTTATATTATTTGAATAAATTAAATTAGATAATTTATTGGGCCAGTTGGGTGATTAAAGTGGGTTTATACACAAAAATCAGTCACAATTCATTTTCACATGAAATATATTTGAACTCTGTTCTGATTGGCTGCCACATTCAAAAACTTCTCTTTCTTCCTTTATTGTGATTGGGTAAGACTGCTGCAGATTGAAAACCAAATTCCAAAATTGGCTTAGCACCCCAGTTGCATATAGTGTTCTAAAAAAAACTATCCTTCTTTGAGTCTTCAAATTAGCCCTTTACACACCCTGGCATCCCCTTGAGGAACTTTTCACAGAACATATACATATTGCTCTAATATTCATAACATTTCCAGCATCATTGTTTTTGTAGCAAAGCTCAAGAATGTATCCACACACGTTTAGATGAATGCAGATCTACAGCTGTAGAAACGGTTGATGGTGTCCACACCTACCCAATGTGCTGAACCTATTGCAGCAGTTTCATGCATAATTCATATGTATTTGACACTCTGTTATATATGAAAATAGTTTGGGAGCCTAAATGTGCAGTTTGAAGTTAATGTGCTTTGTAAAATGCAATATGTGTATGTATTTACATTAAGAAAATATTTCTACCCACAAGGGGTTAGACCAGTGCTTCTCAATTATTTTCTGTTATGCCCTCCTTAGGAAGAAGAAAACATTTTGTGCCCCCCAGCTCTCCCCCGCAACTATTAATAGTATCATTTGTCTATAAAATAGTTATTTTAAGTACATATCTGCATAACATTGTATTCTTATTAACATTAAAGAAAAAGAAATATAGATCATGTTAAAAATAACCCTTATTCAAACTAATAATAATAATAAAATAATTTTTTTTTTATCAAACCATTTGATTCTAAAAATTGTTTTTGTTAACTGATATTCATATCTCCTGTTCTGTGATGATGCATCTTTAAACAAATTATTATTACAGTTTAGAGAGTTTTTCCTTTGGTTTTGCTCAGTAGGGGCTTGGACACAGATTCAGTAAAGCTGCTTTATAAAAGTGCTATATAAATAAATTTTAATTGTCTTGACTTCTCAACCACAGCACATCACATACACAACACACATAATAGCTGCAAAAATTAAAAAAAAAAGCTGATTTTCGGTTTTGTGATATTTATTTATTTTTTATTATTATTTTTAATTTCTTATAATTGTTTGAGCTTTTTCTTATTGCATTTGTATTGTGTTCGCCTTGGGTTCTTTGCTCTTTGCAGTGCTAACCGTTGGAAAATCACTCAAAAACACTATTTTGCATGGGTGGGATGGTGGGTAGATTTGTGGGCGCTTTCAGGGACTTTAGTGTTGGTGAATGGGGCTTCATGCAGTTTGCATAATAAGCTGTGATTTGAGTAAATCAAAGGTTAAATTCAGCCACATTCTGCCCTTTTACATCTGCTCCTCAATGTGCTTGTTTTTGTTCAGTTCATTATTATTATAGTCATTTATTGGCTGCAAAGTCAGGAAAGCAGGAAATAAACAGTGACAAATGAAGGACATTACTCAGGCTTAAATGAGTTTTTACACACTGATATGTATTCCCATCTTTAACCCTCACACAGTTCACCTCCTGGCACTCCCAGTGTCCACCAAACACAACTTGGCATGACAGATAGAACAGGCTGGGAACAAGACAGTAAAGTACATCCCCTGCAATAAAACAATGGCTGCTTAATCTCTCAATTGGTGGCTGGAGCCTCTATTGCTACTGCTGATAATAGACTGGGCTCTATTCCAAACTAGCTTCCGTAAGCTCATAAGTGTTTTTTTCCCCTTCTTCACACCAGACAATATATTTCAAGCTGTTTACTCTTAATGTTCTGCATGCATCTGCAAGGTATTAATAAAAGTCTGCAACTAAAGCAAGTCTTTCATTATAAAGAGCACAAATGATGTGACTCGAGCCGGGCTAGAAAAAAGAAACACTCCTATCACTCCATTGACCTGTCATCGGTCCATAGTATCTTAAAAAAACAATGTATATAGTGCAAATAAATACAGACTGCTATATTACAGAAGCTCAAACGCATAGTTATCCTTGAATTCAAACCATCATTAACAAAGTGATATTGATGGGCTTCTTTATTGCTGCTGAGGCTGCGCTTATTTTTTTTATTATTGTTGTCCCACTTGAAGAATGATGGCAGCGCATAAAAAAGTGAGCACTGGACTCATTCGGGCAGTCTGACATTTTAGGGAGCCCTTTCAGAGTCATAAAGACGCCAGAGAGATGAATGGGAGAGCAATAGAGAGAGGGGAGAGAGAGAGAGGCCCTAAGAGAAAAAGCAAGAGAGGTGGGGCAGAGAGAAAGAGAGTGAGAAAGAGAAGAGAAGTGAAAAAGAAAAGTAAGAGATCAAGTTAGAGACAGAGAGAAGCAGGGAAACAAAGCAGAGAGAAAAATAGAGCAAGAGAGTGAGAAAACCAGAGAGAGAGAGAGACAGAAAGAGAGGTGTGTATCTTTTAAGAAGATCTGCACTTTAAGTCTCTCCAGTAAAGAGTCCAGGGAAATAAGGTGGAGAAAAAGGGAGCAGAACAGAGAGGGGGAAGGGAGGAGGATAGGAAAGAAAAGAGCAGTATGGCTAAGAAAGAGAGACCGAGAAAAACACAGCTGGTACGAAATCTCCTGTGTAAGACAAACTCTACACCCAATGTTCAAAAGATTCAAATCAATACATTGCAGATAGATTGTGATGTAAACCAGATGTGTTGCAGATGCACAATTGTAATACGAGGCGAGTACTCAGATTACTAGTAGGAAGATAGTTACTAGTTGGATGTGTTCCAAATTATGAATATACATATAAGAAGGCTGGATAATGTACATTAATATTCAGAATGCAAATATTCTACTTTACATCATTAGTCCAAGTAGCTCTGGTCCACACCTCCAAACTCATTTTCTTAACAAGCCTCCAGGTTTACTAACACTTGATTTTGATTATCTTTTTTGATGTTATTAACTCAAGCTTCACATACGAGCAAAATGTATTAATGGTTGTTCTCAATGAAGACGGCTGGTGTCCAGCAGAGTTTGATGATCTTCCAACAGAAACACACAAAGATTCAGCTCACCTGTTTATTGCCAGGTTTAGTGAGTGTGATTGAGATGGGAAGCTACCAAATTTAGCTGGACACCACCCCTCCAAGTCCGGATTTGGTCGCCCCTGGTGTAGATAACGTAGTGTAGATTGGTGAACAGTGTATACAAGGCTGTGAGAGTAAAAGTGTGTGTTTAAATGAGAGTCAGAATATTTCCCCACTGGTGAGTTTGAGGTCAACCTCTGTCTAGAGCAGCTCTCTCTCTCTTGGTCGGCGCTCTTTTCAGTTCTCCAGCTCCTGCCAGGGCAGGTACGGGATCATCTCACTGACAGGACCACACAGAGAATACTTATATACTGGGAAGCCTGCTTGACCAACGTACACACAAATATACCAACCCTGTGAAATCTGACCAGCCCTCATTTCCCAGTAAGTGCACAAACCATCTCAGATCCCACAACAAGTCAACCTTAATAAAAAGCCATATAAATATAGAGAAATAGTTCGGCAAAAAAATCCCCTTATATAGTTTAAAACCTGTCAAATGCGTTTGGTGCTTGAAATTTGCTAATGTAGCTAGTAAGTCATGGAAGCTTAAATCCTTCCATAGAGCTGCTTAGGCCTCCAGAGATTTCTGTGTCCTTTTTATTATTATTTGGCTTTTCTTGGAGTTTTGGCTTTTTTGGCATTAAAAGAAGGCCTTGCTCTTATAGTCATTGATGATTTCTGTCAACAAATATAGGTGAGTTTGAAGAACCTCCCCGTATTAGATGCTTTTAGACTCACTAGGAGGAAGTACCCACTAGGGAGCTTACACGACCTTCAGGTGCATTTCTCTCAGTTCAATTCACACAATCAATAGAAATGTTGATGTGATGTAAGCTGACTGACAGTAGGTATTGTGACCACATATAACAAGATGGAGGCTGATGGGATCTAAGTGCTTAGACATATTGTGCTTTGCAAATCATCTCAATAAATTCTGAATTCTACCCATTTGTCAATGTTTTTGCTGCATTTTGTTACAACTCCCTTACTTTCAATGGACCAAACACTGTACACTTTATGTAAACCATGGTTCCTCAAGTGCAAAAAGTACCTACCCTCAAGAACTAGAATTGTCCTCAGTTTCTGCACAAAATTACTGTGAACTTCTTCAGTTCTTAGAACTATTTAAACATTCCCAGCCAAAGACCATTTAGCAACAATTACTTTGATGCAGATTCACTTCCCACATTGTGATTTTTTTTTCTGGGACCATTTCCATTCTGGTAGCATTATATAACCTTAAGAGCTTCCAGAAGATTTTAGTGTTTCCTTCAGCCTTCAAATTGTATCTAAATAAAACACTGAACAATGTTTAGCATTATTTATGCCACTGTCATTTTGTCAGTACAATAGTGTGTGTGTGTGTGTGTGTGTGTGTGTGTGTGTGTGTGTGTGTGTGTGTTTATATTTTTGTTATTAACCATACATGTCATTATGTGACACCAGTAATGATGTGACACCATTTTAAAATTCAGCACAAACTAATCTTTAAGTGTAAATTACATTCATTATTTTTATTTGCAAAGCAATACATTATCATCATTCACAGCTTCAGTGGAAGTGCAAGCAGTGGTGAAAATACTCTTACAGAAAGCCATATAATAATTATATGCAGAAACATTGCCTTTTTCCCTGGTTCCTAGCTCATGTCAAATGGGTTGAAATTAGGGGTGGGAATGGCAGGGTATAGCACAATACGATGTGTTACGATACAATATGCGATTTGTGGTGCACAATATTAATAATATTACGATAATTGATATATTGCACAACAATGACAGTGATACATCACAGAAACATGAAGATGTGTTATTAATTTACATAAGTAACAGCGATGCTACTGTTAAGGTTCCTGTATCTGTGTGGTTGGATGTGCAGAGAAACCGTCACTTCGGCTTCGGGGCTTTACTTCTGGTCGCCTTTGTCATTTGGCAAGCTGCGCTAGCATCATGCTACCAACCCAAACTACAACTCCCCGATTTTCCACACCAGACACTACATAATCCATAATGCATTGCCCCCCATGAAACACTTATCGTTGAGGACAGTTTAGCAAATATTATATTAGAAATTCTAACACACTTGGATTACTGAGTCTTTCCACCTTTTTGAAGAAGCACTCTAGCGATGTGTGCTTACTCACATTGACTGTTTGCTTGTAGTGTTATCTATTGGTATTAATGTGCGGTATTATTGTTATGAGCAAAAGGTGCAAATACCAACATGTGTTATGGACTGATGCATATGTGCATGTGTGTGAAGATACCATTGACACCATTGATACCATTGTGATTGTGATTTTAGAGAGACACATGCTGCCATTAAGACAATTTCTTTTTTTGGGAGTTCCATAATTAATTCAGCAAGATGATATCAGGCTTTATAACAACATGCTTCAAAATTGTGACAAAGTAGACATAAAGTACATGATTAAAAGACCTTCCAGCAGTCCAGATCTGTATGGCACATCATTAGTAGGAGAATTAGAAAGCAGCTTGTTTGTTCATCATTTCACACTGTACTGCACTGAAACATATAACCCAGGATAATTTTAGCTATGTTTATAAAGAATAGCGCACATGTGATAATGATATCAACAATACGCTCAGAACTGGTTAATAAATTCTATAATCTATAATCCAAATTTGCTTAAGAAATGCATTGTTGGTCAGTAAAAACATCAGTGGAAATCTATTTTTTTTTGTATTTTGTGACTTAAATAATCATTTAAAATACTTAAAGGTTAAATATTACAGTTTTTGTTGTAGTATTTGAACAAAACTTGTCTCATCATGTCAAAACTGTAAACACAAGCAAATAAAACTCTGCTATCAAAACCTTACAATCCTTTGTCAAAATGTCACTCTAATGACAAAATGATGCCCACTTGGATCATATGAATACACTAGTCTGTGTTATATAAAACACTGCAGTTTTTATTCACTACCACAGAAGGCACATTTTTTACAATAATCAAAAAATGAAATACTCAATACTGCACATTACAGTAGTGTGCTTTACAGAACAGTAAATTCAGTTAAAGCAAAATAAAAACAAACAATACACTGTAAACACAACTACTAAAAACAATTGTGTGTTAGTGGGATTACTGCCTTCTGTTAAGGTCTGGCCACAGGATCTCATCAACATCACAAGCAATGTCTTCTCTTGCTAAGCATCAGGGAAATATTCATTTGTGCGCCGAATCCATTCATGGATTGACCTTACCTCAATGTCTCCTCAAGAGGCATGTGGGCATGTGGTTGGCAGTCATATCTGGAAAAAAACTCTTCTATAGGGTTGATAAATGGCGAGTAAGTGGGCAAATACACAACTTCAAACTGACTATGGTTGGTGAACCAGTTCCGGACGAGAGCAGCCTGATGGAAACTTACATTATCCCAGACAACAACAAACATGGCTGCTCTGGTCTGTCCTGTACAAGTGCATCTAGAAATATGATGAGGTGTTGTGCATTATAGGGACCCAGTTTGGAATGAAGGCTTATGACAGAACACAATGTGATATTTCCCCATATCACTGCACTGCCCCAGAACGTGCACAAACGCCCTATGGCCAAGTACTATATTACGTCCCCGTCATCTATTTTTGCTGAGGTTGAATCCACTCTCATCCATGTATATAAATTCATGAGGCTGAGCAGATTCTCTGCAACAAAAAATATATATTGTGGATGGAATTACTCAAAACACCCTACACATACAGACCCGTCCCACCCCACCACACAGGACCCTGTGTAGCTTTCTGAATATTTCCATGTGGTAATGATCCAATGGTCCATATTCAGCTGTTACTGGTCTGCATCCGTTCTGTATTGTATATGTAAAGGTCTGTTACACTTACATGTACATATCCATGTCAAGGTCCTTTGACACTGACACTGTTCCTCTCAAATGGGACCATGTACAATTGCTTCATGGTCATGTTGTGCTTTACCAAGATATGTCTGATAGTGGTAATGCTTACTTCATGTTGTTGTTGAATATCTGCCTATCTTCAAGTATTTGTTGCTGTAGCTGGTGGAGATGGATTGCATTGTCTGACTAGGTTCACAATGGCAAGTGAACAGGCACTGGCGTCCACCCCCAGTAAATCTTCTAGCCATTCTACAGGAAATGCAACTTCAAAATGTTATTGGTTTGCTCCTTTTTTTACAGTACTACTGTACTTTACTGTATATTCCATACATAAGACTGATACATCATGGAGCATTAGCCATCCTGCAATACAGTACGTGTGATATGGTACAGTACTGTAAATACTCTAGATACAGGCTGAGTACAGTAGAGAGCTGTAAACACACCTGTTTTCCAATCTGAATGTCCTTATTATGGATGAAACTATGAAATGGCTTAGATTAGGGTAGACTCTGCCCAGTTTCCCTCATAGTCAGGCCATGGTTAATGGCATGGTCCACCAAAGCTCTTACTGTACAGTATGTCATCAGAAATAATGATCCTTGCATGGCCTCTTTGACCAGGTCTCTCTCTCTCTCTCTCTCTCTCTCTCTCTCTGTGTCTTGCACCTTCCTCTACCTCTTCCTCTAGCTCTGTCTGCTTGCATGCGTGCAAAGTTTCAAAATGGATTAGGTGAGGTCTTTTTGTAGCTGTTGATTGGTGTTCAGTTTTGTAAGTAAGTATTTTAAGGTGAGTCTCTAAGAATTTTCGATTTTCCGATGTGTTTTGCATCTTGAATTGATGTGTTTCCCAATGGTACCATGCAATCAAAATTTTCTTTCTTCAAGATTTCATTCATCTTATGTATGAAATAGTGTGTGGTGTGCAAGAGCAAGTGTGCTGCAGAAAGGGCAAAGTGTGTTGCAGAACTGCAAATAAAAAGCAAAGCAGCATTTTGTTTAAGGCATGGTTACACTTTGTCTAAGGTATAGTAAGAACAACTTCAAGCTCTGTTACTTTGCTTGAAGACTACGGACTCATGCTTAAACCAATGGGTAAAAACTGTAATAATCATCCAAATAAACAGAGAGATATTGCCCAGCCATGTATACACCACCATTTATCAAGTATTAGTAAACAGCAGTGACATTTTTATTGACATGCTCTGGTAAATGAGGTGTTGCCTTAAAGCAATGATTGGACTACATCATATAAGATTACAGTGCTGCGTGCACTTACACTGACTATTACTCACTCACTGAAGGACATCAATCACCGGCCTTATTTTGGAAATTATTTGATGTAATAGCCGCCGCGGGTGATGTATTGTTGGATCTGATTGCAAAGACTGGGGCTTAACTACTTAGCTTTGGGCGTGAGTCATGTTATATTGGCGGTGGACAGTGAGCGAGAAAGCGAGAGAGCTTATGTGAGGGAGGGAGCGAGTAAGAATGTAGTGTAGCGCAATATACTGATATGGGGTCAGGTCAACCTCCCATAATCCTCTACTTCTCTTCCGCCCCTGAACAAATGAGTGTATTTTAATGGTATCGGGGGTGTATGTGTGTTTGTTAAAGTGTGTGTGTGAGTCATAGAGGCATCCTGTCTCCAGAATTTATGTGTGTGTGTGTGTGTCAGATTGAACCATGACTATGTTTGTGTGTGTGTGTGTGTGTGTGTGTGTGTGTGTGTGTGTGTGTGTGAGTCAGAATGGGGTCCTACCCCCACAGTGGCAATATTGTGACACAACCATGACATGAGCTTTCCTGTTCTTCTTAATCTCCTCCAGCACATAGTCCAGACACCTCCAGAAACACCACAATAGCTCAGTGTGAGTAGGTGCTAGATACACAGAGTATAGTCACCCTGTCATTTTCAAAAGTGGGTGGGGTGGGGTTTGGGGGGGTGAGGTGAGGTGAGGTGGGGGAGCAGTTTGCCCACAGTAATTAAGAGTTAGTTACTGTGTTGTCATGTAATTATGAAATAATGCCAAAGATATGCATTATTGAACATGTTTATCACTGTGGTCATATCTAATATACACAGTAATGTGAGAAAAAAACACATCCCATGGAAATGGAAAATTTCAGTCAGTCACAAATATGAACCCATCCTTACATCAGTCAATATGTAAATTACAATCAGGTGCTCCAGGTTTGGTGTTATTGATCAAATCCTCCTGCAGGTAGAACCGTTTTTTTAACCAAACATCAAAGTTCTGGTGTTCCCTTTGAAGTGTGTGGGATCTTCATGCCTAGATCTTAAGATCTCTTTAAGGTCCTTAGCAAAGAGGTTGTGGGTCTGGAAAGGGATTTAAAAAGATCTCAAAATGATTTGAAATTATTCATTCAATTGTAATAAAAATGGTCTAGAATTGATGTATATTTCACAAGGCTGCGCCAGTAAAATGACTGAAAGCAGGCCATTTAGCAAACGAACAAAAAAAATCTCCTCTCTCATATGGCTGGAATTGTAATTATACTCCCGATCAAAAGTTTAAAACCACTAGACAAATGACAAAAAATCATATGTTGCATGGTTGGATCATAACAGGGTTCCAAGCAGAGCTTCAAGATGCAACAAGAAGAAATGCGAATGAGATAAAATATTTTTTGAGCATCAATTTAGAGAAAACAACGCTTAAACTGAAACAACCTGTTTTACAGCTGATCAAAATTTTAGGACCACACCCCCCAAAAATTGCCCAAACCCCCCAAAACAGAAATCAAAGTTCCAAACATGAACTCAGTAATGAGTAGCTCAACTGTTATTGTTGATCACTTCAAAAATGTGTTGCAGCATGGTTGATGTATGCGTTTCCATTAGGTAAGTGGGAACATTTCTCCAAGTAGTGAAACCCCATGAAGGGCATCTACTGTCTGGAACCATTTTGGTAAACTTCCCTTGCCATACATCCCCAAAGGTTCTCAATTGGAATTAGATTAGGGGAACATGCAGGATGGTCCAAAAAAAGTGATGTTATTCTCTTGGAAGAAGACCCTTCCTGTGGGCAACTGTAGCGTTAGGGTTAGGGTTAGGATTAGGAAAACCCAGTTGTTACCAGACAGACGAGGGCCCTCAGTCATGAGGGATGCTCTCTGCAACATCTGGACATAGCCAGCGCCTGTTTGACGCCCCTGCACCTCCTGAAGCTCCATTGTTCCACTGAAGGAAAAGGCACCCAGACCATTATGGCGCCGCCTCCACTGTAGCGTGTAGAAAACATCTCAGGTGTGATCTGTTTGTCATGCCAGTAACGTTGGAAACCATCAGGATCATCAAGGTTACATTTTTTCTCATCAGAGAATAAAACTTTCTTCCAACTTTCAATCTCCCATGTTTGGTTCTCTACTGCAAAGTCCAAACGTCCAGTTCTGTGGCGTCAAGGAGACAAGGCCTTTAAAAACGTTTTTTGGTTTTGAAGCCTTTCATTCTTAGATGCTGATAGTTATGGAGCTGGAGTTGGCACCAGTAACGGCCTTAATTTGGGTCGAGGGTCATCCAGTGTCTTGATGAACAGCCAATTGGATCCTTCGTCTCAGTGCTGGTGACATTTTTTGGGGTCTTTCACTTGACTTTTTTGTTCCTTAACCCTCAGGTTAATTTAAGAAATTGCAAATGACTGTTACTGTGTCTCACCTCAGCAGTGATGGTGCTGAGAGAGACCTGAACACAGTTCAACAACCTGACCACATTAAAAAAGGGAAAGTTTTGTTGCCTTTGCCATCAGAATGTCATGACAGTGTAAACCTGACAGAAAATGGCAATGAATCCACATTTTTGCACAGATTTGGCCTGTGACATGTGGTTCTAAGATTTTAATCAGCTGTAAAACAGGCAGTTTCAGTCTAAGCGTTGTGGTTAAGAAATTGCTCAGAAAATGTTTTGTATCACTCGCATTTCTTCTTAGAACCATTTTAAGATCCAACGAAGCAACATAGGATTTTTTGTCAAGCGGTCTTAAACTTTTGATTGAGACTGTATTTCACAACTGTTAGTTTGAACGTAAACCTCTGTTTTTTGTGGAAAAAATGAATTTATTAGAAGCCTAATAACACACCTTAACCAGGGGTGCCAATGTGTGTGTGTAGGTGTTGAAGACAAAGGTCTTCTCTGTTAAATATTCCAAGCCTCTAACGTTAGCCAGCTGATGGCTGGATGAAAATACGTCTGTTTTGCATCCACCATCAGCCTCACGTTGCTCCCCGCAGCATGCAGCTCAGTGCAAATACACACACAATATGCTGCTCACTGCAGGCAACATGTCAGAACAAAATTGAAACCTTTTTGGGGGGTTTTCACAAATAATTACCTTTGCAGTGGTTTTTTAAACATAATTTAAAAATATTAACATATTTACATTGATAGTTAACCTTTTTCCTCCTGTAAAGTTATTCTTTAAAGAGAGAACGAGCCATGGTTTTCTTCAGTTATGCAGTATAGCCTTTAATTAATAATACATACAGTACATGCATTCTGTGTGAGTTTCTGCAGGTCTCATTTCCATTGAAGTCAGACAGACAGATGTTGCTAAACTGTGTTTGAGCAGTTGCCTTGTGATGGACAGACTAACTGTCCAGGCTGATTATCTATCTTTACCCCTCTGAGCACTGGAATACACCCTTTACAGTCCTGGTTAGACTCCAAAAATAGACAAAAACATTAATTTATCTGTGATATGTTTGCACACCATGCTGACTGCCATAACTGCTTCAGAGGCTGAAAAAGAGGTAACGGTTATGTTTTTTCACACAATATGAGCTGGAGAAGTAGTCGGGGTCAATTCCATTTCAATTTCAGTTCAGCAAGTTTACAAAAGCCAGAATTCTGCCTCACAGTACACATTCATTTTCAAGCCATTTCATTTAACAGTAGACAGTCTAGAAACACCACAGTGTAATTCTGTATGGGCAGAGACAGAGGGATAACACCTGCTGGCCTTGTTTCGGCACTTAATGACAGCGCACCCCGACCCTGTGACTTTCCGGCTCGGCGTTTGTCTTTGTGAACCCAGTGCAGCACTGTTTAACAGCTAGAGGTTGAAGTATTGCCCTTTCATTCCTTTTTTCCTCCTCGGTGACAGCTACTAGACCATGACCTGCTGACCCACTGCATGGCTATAATGTGGGATAGTGATGTGCAGTACATGAATGAATGGAATCTTTTGAATGAAGTGTACAGAATGTACTGAATCCCATAAAAACGTGTGCTTGATGATAGTCGTAATGGTTTGTGAAGCAGGAAGTATGTGCAAAGCGGCAGCTGAAGCTGGTTTTATGCTGAAAGTCCAAAGAGCATGAAATGATACTGATGATGGGATATTTATGAATCACATACAGAGACATAATGACAGATAACAGTTCATAACCATTAACAACGGTTTAATACTTAAAGTCCAAACACCGAACAAGGAGGAGAACCAGATTGACAATAGTCTAATGAAAGGTAAGTGGAACAGTTGTTTCTGGCTGTTTGCAAGTGTTCCATCCCGTGTGACTGATTAAAAATATAAGAGGAAAAAATAAACTAAGAAAACATATTATAAAAAAATTATAACATTAATCAAATTCATTAAAAAGGAGAATAAAAAATAATTACATTATTTTAAATGTATAAATACATACATACATACATACATAGATTGGAGTGGTCAGCCCTGGACAGCCCTCTGGAAACAGGCTCTGGTCAGTGGCTAAGCTAAGAATGACTAATAGCTAAAGACACCTTAGCATAGCTAAAACAATGCTTTGCTTTTTAATCTTTGTACAGTGGTGGCCTAGCTGCTAGTAATGTAACCTTGTGATTGGAGGGTCACAGATCCGAGTCACAACCCTGGTACCACTGAGGAACCCTAGAGCAAAGTACTGTCCAGCTGTGTCACATTTAGTTGTGGTGCCGTTGGTGTGATGGGGTTTGTTCACAATGAAAAATAGTCACTTGACAAACGACAAATCACATCTGATGGACTGTGTATAATATACAGCATGTTGTTATACGTTAAAAGCTTCAAATGTCAACGTTACAAGCGTTAGAGGTCTGTGTACTGCTCCTACATTGTCAACATCAGCTAAAGCAACTAATCAAAAGCACTGCCTTCCTATGCAGCAGATTGAAACACTTCTTCGTGAGTGAATGAGGTGTAATCACACTTACAGTTTGGCTGCATCTGACTCTCAGTGTAAATGAAATGAAATGAAAATGGTCTATTTGCAGTATTTAAGCTTTGATAAGCCAGACAGACCCTGCAATACAAACAGCAAACCATTGGAAGGCAGCTGGAGAATAAAACTAGGGGGTATTTCATTACAGCACACGTGACACTGCCCTACTCAGGGAACCCACTCATTCTAGCCCACATGTCCAGCCCAAAGGCTTTCTTACTCCTTCCATGGTCCACCTATTCCCCAGAAATATCTGGACCACCCACCACTGGACCTCTTGCTCATTTTTTTCAGTGTACTGTAGCTTGAACTATCATGGACCTTCTCCCTGTACTTTAGGCTGTATATGCTCACTCTAGATACATTGCTTCAGGCTAAAGGCTTCTAGCTGCTAGATCTGGAAACTGAGACTGTTTCATTTTCTTCTGCTCACTGCTGTTGTCTGGTGTCCACCAGAGGAGGATGGGTTCCCCTTCAGAGCCTTGGTTCTGGATATTTTCTTGCCTCTATTCCCCTCGGTTTGCTCATTAGGGGCTTTGATCTGGATTCTGTAAAGCTGCTTCGTGACAACATCTGCGCTATAGAAATAAAAATGACGACTTGGAACTGCACACAGACTGTGTGACAAGGTCTAGAAAACTATATGCACAGATCTAAACTGAAATAATAATGTTAAATGAATGTTAAAGATTATTTCTGTTGTTCTAATATAACATCCAGAGGCTTTCTTCCTCATCTCTGGTGACTTCAACCATGTCTCCCTCACCAGTACACTCAGCACCTTCACC
>JBBIGC010178317.1:0-14851 GCA_037576955.1 Lepidarchus adonis
ACTTTACCCTGGCCCTGAGGTCATCAAGCTTGTTCTCCAGTGACTGGACATTGGCGAGCAGGATGCTAGGCAGAGGTATGCGGTGTGCACTGGCTCTCAGCCTGTTCCTGACACCAGCTCTTTTCCCTCGAGGCCGTCGTCTCACGTCGTGTCCTTTGTTCTTCCTCAAGATCTCACTCGGCCAGGTCGGATCCGGAGTTAAAAATGTCGAATTATGAGTACGTTGTAAACCAATAGAAACAAGAGTGTCTCTATCGTACCTAATGTACTCCATGATGGTGAAATTACTAGTGACAAAAATATAACTTAAAAGATAAAAACAATGTAAAAGGGGTCGGAGCAGTCGTGACGGCAGCCGACCTCACCGGCGCCATCTTGGAAACAACAGATATACAGATATGTATACAGTATGTGCGGGTATATACACAGACAGATATTTATACTATTTATACTTTCACCTCAGTACCTCATCTTATACACCTAAATACTTACCTCATTCCAGTACTGAATAATTTAAATGATCATACTCTACTTGCACCATTTATATCTATTTTTTGTTTTTTTATTACCTTTTTTTGTGTATGTACACTTATTCTGCTGCTGCTGAGAGATTCCAAACAAATTTCATTGTACTCTTATACAATGACAAATAAAGAATCTTTGTCTTTATCTTCCCCATCACTGGGCCTCCTGTTCACCTCCTTGAGACTAGCTTTAACTATCATGGACCAGCTCCATGTACTTTACGTTTTATATGCATATTGTAGCGGTACACGCCTGTTGCCATTGGCTGGGTGGAGGAATGCATCATGGAGGAAGTTCAGTATTGCATGGTTTTGCTCACTTTCTGTGTGTTATGTTGTGTTACAGGAAAAAGGAACAACAGGGTGTTATTAGTTGTGATTTACTTTGCTTATGTGGGCAGGATGGCAGTGGGTGTCCAAATCCACCATCTCCATAACAAGTGTGGGGATGGGTGACTTGAGCTGGGTTCGGACATCCACCTCCATCTCTCTCCATGGGTATACTTCTAGCTGCTAGATCTGGAAACTGAGACTGGTTCATTGTTGTTGTCTGGTGTCGACCAGAGCAGGATGGGTTCCCCTTCTGAGCCTTGGTTCCTTCCAAGGTTTCTTAGGAAACTTTTCAGTTTTTTAAACTTCCAAATCCTGTTTGGCTTGGTAAACACAGTTGGTTATTAGTCACTCTAACAATTTTGCATATGCAAACCGATTTGCATGGCCATGGATGTTATGACTCTGCATATAACCACATAGTTCAGGCTCTGTTATTTCATCTGCGCTAGCAACATCTAAAACAGCTTCGAAATTTAACACCATGCAGCAGGATAACTGCTCCAATACTTCACTACTCAGTGACGCCCTTCCAGTATACAAAGCCAGTGCTGCTATGTTGGGACTGTGCTTTGTGCTGGGGGTTCCTGCTAACCTATCAGTGCTAGGGATTCTTCTCCGACGCTTGAAGGAGAACAGCTTCACCTTCAGCATGATGCTGAGCCTAGCAGCATCGGACCTGCTCACTCTCCTCCCGCTCCCGATGTGGATCTGGGCTCTACTGCATGACTGGGTCTTTGGCATTGTTGCATGCAAAATCATCTCCTACGTTGAGTATTGGTGTCTCTACAGCAGCATGTTGTGCGTGACTTTGCTGAGCTTGCAGAGGTTCATGCAGGTGCCACACCCTCAGAAATGGGCTAAGCTTGGAGGTAATGGACAATACGGCCTTCTGTCTGGGACATGGGTCCTGAGTGGAGTATTTGCCGTGTACGCTCCTGTTCAGCGCAACGTAGGATGTGATCAATATGGATTCAAGTACTGCTACCAACAATTTAAGAGTACAGCCGATCAAGTGGCCACGCCACTGTTTGAAATATTCATATTTTCAATGTGTTTTTTCCTGCTGGTTTTCTTCTACTACCGTCTTTACCGAGGGGTTAATCAGTCGCCGTTCTTCAGCAGCAGCAGGATGACTAAACTGGTGACCAGAATCGTTTTGGTATTCTTCATCTTTGGTGTGCCGGTTACTATCGCCAACATCTTAACCGTCTCTGCAGTGTTACTCAAGAATGACACACTGACAGAAATCGCGGATCTTGGTGGCAAAATATCCACGACACTAATATTTCTGAACAGCGGCGTGAACCCGTTTCTGTACACATTCTCTCTTAAACAGCTGCACCGTCACAATACCGTGACAGAGACTGTTGGTCAGACATTGCAAAATGGTTAGTGAAGGGTGTGAAGACTTTTCAAATGATCGTTACATTTATCTTTACTAGGGGCAGTTGGACAAGATTCAAATCAGCAGATATCTGCTAGACAGTCCTGGGCTCTGGTTGGCCACAGGTACCTTTCTGTATAGACTTTGTAAGCTCTCCCTGTGTTTGCATGGATTTCTTCTGGGTTCTCTGGTTTCCTCCCGTTACAAAGGCTTGTGGTTTAGTTTTACTGGCTGCTCTACATTACACATAGGTGTGAGTGTGTGGAAGGTTGTGTGTCTCTGTGTTGCCCTGTGATGGGTTGGCCTCCTGTCCAGGGTAAACCCTGCCTTGTGCCCGCAGTCAACTGGGATTGGCTCCAGCTTCCCTGTGACATGAAATGGATAAATTGGTTTGAATGGACATGTAATTTGTTGTTTTATTTCATTTAAAGTTGCATTTCTCCATCTATAGCTCAGCAAACAGCCTAGAACATGCTCAGTCATGCAAATTCTATGCTGCTGCAGCTACTGATGCTAATGCTACTGATACTAATGCTGTCGCCGCTGTTGTTTTCTCATTATTAATTCATGTCAGATTAACTCATATATGTAACAATGCTGCGGAGGCTTTATTAACAATCCGCAACATGCTAGCGGCATGCTGCAACATGAATGAGGAGCATGCATATAGCGAGCGTCAGTGTCTCTCATGGGAATCCAGTTTTACCGTAAAGCAGTAAGTAGGCGTTCAACTACATTCTACTACCATATATGACAGACAAACGGCCAGAAAAAAATTAAGCCAGCGCTGTGACCATGACCCCCTGTGATCCGTTACGATACCTCTCAACCGCACCTCTTGCCCCATTTAAGGCCCTGGACCAATGGTGGCGAGCTAATGGGGTTTGACTCTATCTTCTCTACATTGTTCTCCCAACATTGGTTTCTGCAATACTGATCATGCAAAATTTGCAAATGACAATTCTTAAACTGTTAGATATAAGGAGATGTAAAGTTGGTCCAGTGTGAATCACAGGGCTGACTAGTTACAGTGACCTAATGGTAGATTGGATGGTCACCTGATCAGCCGGTGGTTGTGCCCTACAGTAGCACCAACTGTATATGCAAACGAATTCTCAGGAACTGCAGTGTTGCTAAAAATACCATTACTGTCCATCAAAACCAGGAACCCAGACTCTGTTTTCTCTCATCATGTCTGGAGTTCTCGATGTTCTCCGTGTTCTCCGTGGTCTCTGACAGCAGCAACCAAGAGCAACCTTAAACCATGCAGGGGGCCAATGTCTCCAACCGTTCCCAGCTCACTGATGGCCGTTCAGTCGCCATCACCAGCAGTGCAGTTATGGGACTCTGCTTTGTGTTGGGGGTCCCAGGAAATGTAGCAGCGATGGTGATTCTCGTCCGACGCTTGAAGGAGAATGATGCTGAGTCTGGCGATATCGGATCTACTGAGTCTCCTTCCACTGCCGATGTGGATCTGGGATTTTTTGAATAGCTGGATCTTCGGTTCTGCTGGGTGCAAGAGCTTCTCCTACACTGAATACTGGTGTATCCACTGTAGTGCACTGTGTGTGACTGTGATGAGCGTTCAGAGATACTTTCAGGTTCTACATCCTCACAAATGGGCTAAAGTTGGAGCTAAAGGACAGAACTTGCTTCTGTGTGGGATATGGATCCTGAGTGGAGTGATATGTATATATGCTCCTGTTCAGTTTGAGCTATATTATGATGGAGGTGGAGCCCAGCGCTGCCTCCAAATATTTCGGAATAATACAGAGCCTGTGGCTACATCTGTCGTACGAATATCAGTTTTTGTGACGTGTTTTTCCTTGCTGGGTTTGTTTTATTGTCGTCTTTGTCGAGGGGTGAAACAGTCACCTTTCTTCAAGAGTAACAGGGTGACAAAGCTGGTAATGAGAATTGTTGTGATGTTCTTCATCTTCTATGTGCTGATAGCCATTTCTGATATCTTGAGTATTACTGCAGTGTTTTCTGAAAATCCCAGTCTGTTCATCAGCTCAGACTTTTGTGATACAATGGCTAAAGCGTTTACATTTCTGAACAGCTGTATGAACCCATTTCTCTACACCTTCTCTCTTAGACATCTGCATTCTAGCAGCACTATAGAGAACCCTTAGGTTCTTTGAGTGTGTGGATTTCCTTCGATATATGTTGCACATCTTAGCAAACGAGGAAAAATGGTCTGGCCTGCTTGTTTGGTCTGAGCTAACATTTTTTGGAGTGCTCTTTATTCATCGGTTGTAATTGATGTAATTGATATATACTTCATATATAAAATTTTGTGTATATTTCATTTTTTCCCAAACCAAATAAAAAAATATATGAAAGTTTTACATTTGTATCTGTGTAGCATATATCTGTGATGAAAGCACAACAAAGTTCAATTGGAACTAACAAGCTTAATCTGAAAATCCAAGTTAAAGTCCCAAAACAGACAAAAATCAAGAAAAAACTGAAGACAAACTCAAGAAAAGAATGCTTAGTATGAAATCTAGGCACACAATACTTCTCAGAGATACTTTTTTCCATTTCCCAGTGTAAATAGTTAGTACTCCTGGTGATCCTGATCTTATTGTCTTGGCTGTGTGGGAACCTGGATCTGTATTCCTGGATCTGGAGCCATTTCCTCTCTTTGCTCCAGATCCTGATTCCAGGGCCGGACAAAATATCATTATGCATGTACAGTCAGGTTGGCGAGATAACGAGGGTGAGCTAACGCCATTTGACTTCATGTGCTTAAGATATATTTTGGATTAAATAGCTGTTACAAATGGACCTGAAGTCTTTTAATCAATTTAATTATGAATAGATACATGCTTTATAGTCTATTTTAAATTATTAATGCAACTCCAACTCACTGTATGAACAACTCCAACTCTGTAGGAAATGTGAATGAAACAGAATGGAATTATTTACAAATCTCATAAACCAAAATGTTATTTACAATAGATTCAGAATACATATAATATAAAATGACAATGTACCATTTTAAGATATTTTTTTTATTTGAATGGGAACTAAGAACAGTTGCTGGATTTGATATAGAAGTTTAACTGTTCAACAGTCTTTCTCATATTTTATTATGCGTCAGATGTTTTCAGCTGGATAGAGGTCTGGACTGTAGGCAGGCCAGTTCAGCACCCAGACTCTTGTCCTGCTAATCCACACATTTGTTATAAATACAGTATGTAGTTTAACATCGTCTACCTGAAATATGAAAGGCCTTCCCTGGCAAAGACATCATCTGGCTGGGAGCATGTGTTGCTCCAAAACCTGTATATAACTTTCAGCATTTACTGAGCCTTTCCAAATGTGCAAGTTTCCTATTCCACCAATGCTCCCCCATACAACCAGAGATGCAGGATAATAAGCTGGATACTCCACACTTTAATTTGGTGGATGTGGCATCCATGCTTTCCAAAAAGAAAATCATTTTTTATTAATCTCAGCACAAAACAGTCAAAAAAAAGGGCATACCATAGGAAAGGATTTGTAGAGGAAATGAGCACAATGGGAACAAAATGGGTAATTTTATTTTTATGCTTTTCTCTACTTACATTTAAAGTTTTTTTTAGAAATGTTATTAATATTTTCTAATTTATGCTCTATTTATCTTTGTAAAGCACATTGAATAACCTCTGTGTATTATAATGTGCAATATAAATGAACATTGCCTGATCTTGCCTTGCCTAACTACACTGGGCTTTCAGCATCTGACACAAAATATGTACATTTCATGGGCTGATTACGTTGGCATCCTGAGTGAGGGAGCAGAATGATTATTAGCATTAAGAGCACTGCCAGAGGGAAATATACACTGATCTCACAAAGTCCCAGAACACTTTCTCTTCTTATCTTTTATGAACAGATGCACAGACATAAACAAGGTCTTCTGGCCCAAAAAAAAGAACAGATTTGTTAGATACTGAGGACAAAGTTCTAATGTTAAGACTCAGATTCACAGCTCCTTCACTACATAGAGATACGAGAACAGGAATGGAGATTTTATAGGTCATGTAAACCAGAATAATCTATAAATTAAATGATTCAGACCTGCAAACACAAAACGGCTTCTAATTCTCTACAATGTATATTTGCATGGGTCTCAGTTTTGAACATTATTTCATTCCTGTGCCTGATTTGAGACATCACAGCTATCGCCCACTTCTGCCGATGTTTTCCATTCTTCAAACGTTGCGTTTTGACCCAAGCTTGTTTAATACCATCTAATGGCCAGATCCCAGAGATTTTTTTCCATCTCTCGCACCGTAATCTCTGGGGGAGCCAGCCCCAAAACAGTCTCCATCGTCGAGTTTGCCTTCCAAAAAGCTCGTCTGCTCACGAGCAACTCTGACATTCTCGACTACCATGAAAATCGGCCACAGGTACTTGATTTCACCAATAAGTACCTCACACAAATCGACTAGTCTTAGTCTTCAGACCTCCAGTATTACCTCAGATGCACGCTTTCAATGTCTTTGGTTGGCAGATATGAAATAACTTCCAAGTTCTTTACACCAATCCTGTTCGTGACGCCAAATGATAGATTTTCGCAAAATCTAAAGGTTCTTTGAAGTCAATTGATGTGGCATGAAAAAAGTCTTTTAGAGATTTATTATAGAAATACAGAAAAGAATAAAAGAATATAGAAAAAGGAAGAAAATAGTAGATGCAGCTGCTTCCTCCTCCTCTGAGGAGCTCACTCCAACCAACTCCCTTAGTCTACGTGTCCGTGCCAAGGAGCACACGTTATCTCTATGTTTTGGAGACTGAAACCCTCTGAAGGTCAATTGTGCAGAGACAGAATATCAGTGAACTTAGAAATGGAAATCCCGGTCTATACTGATCATATATTAGGAAATATATTAAAGAAATATATACCAAAATCCCACAGTGTGTTTCCCCAACCATAGGCCACCCCACATTATAGCTCCCATTTTATAAGCTGCAGAAAATGTTCATTTATGTTTAGAAGTCTAAGATAAGCGGCCCATGTTATTAGCTTGAACTTACTGATATGACGTAGAAGAATCTAATTTGACCCCTGGAGCCTTTTTCAGCTCCATACCAAGGAGCATAAACAATTAAACTGATACAATTTGGAACTTAGACATATTATGCTGCAGAATTTAATGCTTTCACTATGCAACGTCTGCAAAATCCGAGACAAACGTGTGTCTGAAATCAGCGATGGTAAAGCAGCACGGGTCACAATCGAGTTGTTCGTTGGTGATGACAACATTTACGGTCTGATTTTGAAGGATTTGAAGAAAGGTAAACGTAATAATTTTAGCATTTCAGTGTTGCTAATTTTATACTGAAGAATTTACATGTAGACAGATGATTGACACCATACTGCAGTTCCTCCACCCTCCATGTATTCAAATGAAAATTAAAAACTCATCTTTTCCAGCCAACAATAAACTTTTGTTTCTTTAATTTTTTTGTTCAATTGAGTTTTTTCCAGATTGTATTATACACTAGGATGTAATGTAATGTAGTAAAGGGCTGAAAAAGTATAAGACTCTGGATGCAGCAGAACATTGTCAATGATGTGTCTTTGCTTTGTGTTGCTTTTCCAACTGTTCATTGCTGCAGTAAACAATACATTTAAATTCCACTAATCATTTTGGGATGTCATATTTTTGCACGGAATTATACTTTTAGTGAATGTGTTTTCATGTTTTAGTTAGGCCGCAACATTTATGCATGACACCAGGTTTGTAAAATCTATTTATTAGCTGCTATCATTGAGGAAATATGGTATTTCTTGATCTATTTGCTTTTCAAGGAAGAACTGATTATAATTACAATAATTACATTTTCACCACAAGTACACTTTACCTGAAATAAAAAAATCAACACCACTTTCTTCATATTTTAAGACATTTTTTCTTTTATTTATTCATTGTATTTTAATATAAATTTCTTTGGTAAATCCAAGGCCTTACTACATCATTCTGATGGACATTATGTCATTGGGATAGACTCCTACAGCTCATGCAAATGTGTATTCAGGAACTTACGCATTGCTATGAATGCTGTGTCTGTGTGCATAAAACCCAGGAACCCAGACTCTGTTTATTTTTATCCTTCACTGTTCAGTGATCTCTTCATCTCTGGCAGCAGCAGCCAAAACATTAAGCTTAAACCATGGAGGTGGTCAACGGCTCCAACAGTTCCCAGCTCACTGATGACCATCAATACAACATTAAGACACGTGTTAAACAACTACTTTATTCAGGAGCAATAGACTGATAAAACTACTGATGAGAATTGTTGTGACGTTCTTCATCTTCTATGTGCTGGTCCCAGTTTCTGATATCTTCAATATTATTACAGTGTTTTCTGAAAATCCCAGTCTGTCCAACACTGCAGGCTTTTGAGATACAATGGCTAAAGTGTTTAAATTTCTGAACAACTGTATAAACCCTTTTCTCTTCACCTTCTCTCTTAGACATCTGCATTTTTAAACCCAGGTTTTAACCCATGATTCAGACACAACATGCACCAATAATCAATAATCAACAAACTGAGACGCTGCTTGGGCTCTGCCTCCTTGCTTACACTGCAGTCTTTTCCCAGCAGTATGGTTGCCACGGGAAGAGCACCAGGGACGCTTCTCGGTTGCCGGCTGGACAGGGCGTGGCTTGCTCTGTCCTGGCCCTGGCCGCTGCTCTGCTGCTGGCTCGACGCCAAACCAAGCAGCACGGGCCGGGTTTCTGGGGTCCTGGGTTGGTTACCTGGACGCTGGGGGCAGGTGTTCATGTAATGGCCCAGAGCGCCACAGTATAAGCAAAGACCCCCTCTCTGTCTGCGCTGTTGCTCTGCCGCACGCAGCCGGGTAATGCCCACCTCCATGGGCTCCTTCAGGGAAATTCCGATGCCTCTCTCTCAGGCGTGCATCAATACGAGCTGCCAGTGTGACCAACCCATCCAGGTCCCGTGGTTGGTCGCGAGTGGCCAGCTCGTCCTTCACCGTCCCTGATAGAAAACGGCCAAAAGAGTATCCTCATTCCAGGAACACTCGGTGGCCAATGTGCGAAACTCGATATTGAAGTCTGCAACCGACCGATGCCCTTGGTGGATTCCAAACAGCCGTGCTCCCATCTCCTTCTCATCCAGGGGGCCGTTCAAAGACCTGACGAAGTTCTGTGGTGAACACACCATAGTCCCCACAGAGGTCCTCCTGTCTCTCCCAGAGGGGGGTAGCCCAGTCCAGGGCTCGTCCTGTGAGCAGCCCTTCTTGGAGCGTTCAGTGGCATAGCGGTGCGGCTGTTGCTCGAACACCAGGGACACCTGCACCAAAAAGCCCCGGCTGAGAGCTGCTCAGCGAGGTGAAGCCCCGGTGTAGGCGGAGTCGGTCCTGGCGACACAGCCCTTTCCTCCCGGAGCTGTTGGAGGGCTTCCATTAGCTGCTGCTGAGTCGCCAGTAAGCTGCAGATCACGCTGCCGTGTTGCTCGCCGATGGCCGTGAACCTCTCCAGCATGGCGCCGTGGTGCACCATCAGAGCATGGAGGTCCTGCTCGTTTGCGGGGTCCATCTTCGGTTGGCTGAATCTTTCTGTGGCGTTCCTGGTTCAGGTGAGCGCAGCGCGCGGAGAATCACCTGGGGATCTAACCCGGGACACTTGCGTCATGCTCGGTGGCACTACAAGGAGAGCAATGGTAGGGTTGATCGTGTCGGCAGGTTGGGTGTATTTCTCTCCTAACCCGGAGAGAAATAAAACAAAAAAATAAAGGAAACGAAAACTTAAGCTACAGAACCAAAAAAACAATAAACCAAGAAAAGAGGGGGAAACCCTCAGAGAAAAACTAGGGAAAATAAATATAACCAAAACAGGAAAAGAGAGATACGTCTCTCAGTCTACGGCTTAGCAGGATCTTTGTCAGGCGTTGTCTCAATCGAAAGTCCATTAGAAAGTCCTTCAAAGATTCAGCCCCGAAGTCACATTGAGCTCGCTTCTTATAGTATGGGCTGACGAGGCGCTGAAAAGCTTCACCTGTTTCCCAGGTGAGGCCTGCTGAGGGAACGACACTCCCACCCAGTGGACAGGTATGGAAGTGCCGGCTCCGGTCCGGAGTTTTTTTTCTAAATAAAGCATATGAGCCTTATGATATATATTTTTTTCTATTTATATGTTTGGCAAAGTGCAGGATTCAGACAAATTATACACTGATCAGATGTTTCAGCTTTTAAAAACAGCTAAATGTTTTACTATGTGTCACATGTGCACAGTTAAGCGAGATAATCAAATGGACAAAGAAGTGTGCAGGTAATGTTTGTGTCCTCATATTTAAAATGCAAACAGATCGAATAAATTTCAGCTACATAATGATCTATTGAGCAAACTTTTCATGGATTGGTGATCTCAAAAAATTGACCTTTCAACTTTTAGGAAAAATGGAACTTAAGCTCTTTGTGCCAGAACCATTCACAATATTATCAGCAAAAGCTGCAATATATATATATATATGTTTTATGTCATGGAATGGACTGGGGGTGGTGGTTCCCATCAGATCCCATCATGGGGGTGAAAGTCCAATCGACAAACACATTTTGGGATTTTAGAGAGGCATATTCTGCCATCATGGTGAAGTTTTCCAGGGAAGTCTATGGTAAGTGCAGTAGGACAATGCTACAACAGTGGCTTCATAGACACAGAGTGACCTCCCAGCCATTCAGATCACTCTCCTGTTTGGAGCTTGATGAAGAGGAGAATCAGGAAATAGCAACTGTAGACCATTGATCAGCTAAAGTATTTAAATCAAGCAAGAATAGTCGAAGAGAGGAAAGGTGAAGTAACACAGTGATAAACACACCTCTGTACCGATAGTATATTTTCAGTGTGTTGAATACATCAAGTTGTAAATTATATTTAAAAAAATAAATCTATCTGATGGTAGATTGGATGGTCATCTTATCAGCCTGTGGTTGTGACTGACAGTATCACGAACTGTATATGCAAATGAATTCTCAGGAACTGCAGCGTTGCTAAAAATTCTGTAACTGTGTCCATCAAAACCAGAAACCCAGACTCTGTTTTCTCTCATCATGGCTGGAGTTCTTGATGTTCTCCGTGTTCTCCGTGGTCTCTGACAGCAGCAACCAAGACGAATTTTAAACCATGCAGGTGGTCAACAGCTCCAGCAGTTCCCAGCTCACTGATGACATTCGATACAACATCGCCGGCAGTGCAGTTATGGGACTCTGCTTCGTGTTGGGGTTCCCGGGAAATATAACAGCGATGGTGATTCTTGTCCAACGCTTGAAGGAGAAGAACTTAACCATTACACTGATGCTGAGTCTGAGCCGTTTTTCTTGAGAAAACTTTTAATGGCTTTCCATGTTTGATGATCTCATAAAGTTTTTGCATCAGTCAGTTATACTTTGCTCATCAAAAGCTATAAATAAACTCCCAGAAAGTGCTGTCCTGTGAATATCTGTATCAACTTTATTTCTATATATATTTTTTATTGATATATGATTTATTTTATAACATATATTTCTTTCCCATCATATACTACAGTATATACAGTACAGAGTGCTATTTGAAAGTTTGTGAACCCGTAACATTTTCTATATTTTTATATCAATTTGAGTTAAAACATGATCTGATTTTCAAATACTATAAGTCCTTAAAGTAGATGAAAAAAACCTAGTTTTTACAAAAACTATAAAAAATTTGGTCATGTATTTATTGTAAAAAATAATGATCCAATAACATATCTACAAAGTGAATCTTTAGGATTATCATATAATTTGAAGGTGAAGTCAGAGTCTGCTGTTTTCAGCCAATGGGGGTAAAGTGTGAGACCCTGTTATATTTGGAGAACAGGGATCCAGCACAGCTTGATTTCACACACAGCACATCTGTGGACGTGTATCATGGCTCGAACAGAGGATGTGTCTGAGTTGATGCCCATAAAGCTGGAAAAGACCATCACAGAAGAGTCTGGAATCTGCCAATCAACAGGCTGTGTACAAATGGAAGAAATTCAGGACCATTGTCCCAGAATTGAACACCAGTGAAATCTCCAACTGGCATTGAATAGTCTGAGAGGTTACCAAGAAACCCAGTTTAACATCTAACCACCCAAATGCCTGTCTCACATTAGTGAGTTTGGCAAAAAAGCAAAAGAAATACTTATTTTAATTGTTTTGTTGATTTTTTAAAAAATATATATTTTGCACTGCATTGTCTCTTTGGGTGAAGATTAGTCTGATTCCCTTCTCTGTTTGCTGCTCTTTCTGCTGTAACATTGCAAATTTCCCACTCGTGGGACAATAAAGGATTATCTTACCTTATCTTGAATTTGAGCATTTTTTTATTAGCATTTTGTTTTCTTGGGTATAAGAGTTCCATCTATCTGTCGTCTAAACTGCTTTATAAATTTCGAGGTGCTGGGAAACTGGAGAAACCACACAGAAAGGCACCTGTGGTTGACCCATGGATCAAACCCAGAGCCTTCTTGCTGTGAGGCAGCACTGCTGTAGTGTTATAGTCTGACAGGTCCTGGTTAGTGGTATCTTCCTTTCACTATGTGCAGTACGTGTGTTTTTACCAGTGTGTAAGCAGAAGTGTATGTGAGCAACACGCAGTAACTGGTAAGTCTTTTTAAAATTATTTTTCTTTTTTTATTTATTTATTGATTTATTATTGTGGGATTTTGGTATATTTGTTTAATATATTTTCCTAGGAATATGATCAGTAGAGACTTTCTGATGATTTTCGCTGTGTTTCTGTCTGTTCATAATGACCTTCAGAGGCTTTCAGTCTCCAAAACATAGAGATAATGTGTGCTCCTTGCACGGACACGTAGACTTAGAGTGAGCAGAGTCAGTTGGAGTGAGCTCCTCAGAGGAGAAGGAAGCAGCTGCATTTACTATTTTCTTCCTTTTTCTATATTCTTTTATTCTTTTCTGTATTTCTATAATAAATCTCTAAAAGACATTTTTGATGCCTTATCAACTGACTTCAAAGAACCTTTGGATTTTGCAAAAATCTATCAATTGGCGTCACAAACAGAATTGGTGCAAAGAATTTGGAAGTGATTTCATATCTGCCAACCAAAGACATCAAAAGCACGCATTTGAGGTAAGACTGGAGGTCTTGGCTGGAGACTGGAAAATTCTTCTAAACTTCAATACCCAATTGAGTCATTTTGATGAAGATAAGTAACTTGTAACAGAGATTGTGGAATTCCTGAAATATTTGTGAGTTCAGAAGACTAAGACTAGTCGATTTGTGGGAGGTACTTATTGGTGAAATCAAGTACCTGTGGGCGATTTCCGTGGTAGCCGAGAATGTCAGAGTTGCTCGTGAGCAGACGAGCTTTTTGGAAGACAAACTCGACGATGGAGACTGTTTTGGGGCTGGCTCCCCCAGAGATTACAGTGTGAGAGATGGAAAAAAATCTCAGTGATTATTTTGAGTCAACGTGGAGTTTGGATTCTGTTGCAAAAGAGATTTGTGCCAAGTATGATCTTAAGGTAGATTCTGGAGGGATTTGGCCATTAGATGGTATTAAACAAGCTAGGGCCAAAACGCAACGTTTGAAAAATGGAAAATGTTGGCAGAAGTGGGTGATAGCTGTGATGTCTCAAATCAGGTGCAGGAATGAAATAATGTTCAAAACTGAGGCCGATAAAACATCAAAGGCTTTGAAAGAGCAGATGACTGCATTATCAGATCTCATTCATGAGAAGAACAAAGTGATATCCGACTTGCAATCTAAGTTGACGTGGATGTCTAATACTATCTCAGAAATCGGAGCTAAACTGTCTTGTGTGTTGTCAGAAAAGCAGAAAGTTGAGGAAGTGAACAGAGCTTTGAAGATTGAACTGTCTGAAGTCGGACATGCGGTCGCATCAGCAGCTTCAGTTCAAATGAGCCAGTTTCCTCATTCAGTGGGGCGGCCCTCAGTGGGCGTGCCCATAGGCGGTGCTTCGGCGCAAGCTCAGCCAGTGTCTGCTGTTCATGATGTCACTAGTCAGTGTGCTCTGCCCATCCTCAAAACAACACCGCAATCAATTGTCACCATGGAAACAAAGACACAGCCTGGTCCAGATTTTAAAAGTCTGGTGAGACAGGAGGTGGAAATCGCTGGTGGAAAATGCGTCATTTGGGTCATCACAACAAGAAAATGAAAAGGTTAAAAGGAAGTCAAGGGTTTACGTTTTAACTTCCAGTGATAACTCATCAGCTGAGAGTGAAGTTGAAGCTGAAATGAAAAAAAGATCTGTTCGTTTAGCAACATTGAAGTTCAAAATGAAGAGAGTGTGGGTACAAGGCCTCGATCGTGCCTACTATTAGTTTCTGTCTGTCACAAAATCCCCGCACAGACGACACCACACAGGACGGATGGCAGGGAAATTCACCCACACAGGGGTATTTATTTACACACACAGACACACACACACTCAGAATGGAGTAGGAGAGGGAAATCAGCAGTAGGTAGAGTCTGGATCGTCTGGGTGGCTAGACATCAGATTCACCCTCGTCTGGAACATGAAACACATGAAAACACATGTTAGAGAAAGACACAGACAACACACAACATCGGGAATAGAAATAAGAAACACACAGTG
>JBBIGC010178335.1:0-14850 GCA_037576955.1 Lepidarchus adonis
CACACACACACACACACACACACACACACACACACACACACACACACACACACATACACACACACACACACACACATTCTGATTCGACTATGAAAATTCATAGTCGGGGACAGCCTTTCTCAAAAACATTAAAACTTTACATTACATTAATCAGCAAAACTATGTGTTGTTTGGACACAGATTTAGACTATTTTTGTGTAAATACCATAATGGGCTTTAATGAAATATTGACTTAATTGCTGTACTAACAACTTCTTTAAAAGATGTCATTAATGTGAGATAATCGTTTTCACCCGTTTGTCTTATTCTTCTTTTGAATCTGTTCCTCAGCTCTCACAAATGTGAAATTATGGGCCATTGACCGGCAGTGTTTCCAGACCATCATGATGAGGACAGGACTCATCAAGCATGCTGAGTACATGGAGTTCTTGAAGAGGTGCGCTTTAATAATCTAATTAATAGTCTAATTCACTCTTATTATATATATATATATTATATTTATTTATTTATTTATACACATATTTTTCTTTTTCTTTTTCTATATCGTGACAATTAAAGCATCTTGAATCTTGAATCTTCTTCAGTCACTGTTTGCTTTTCCCAGTATCTTGTAGGCTAGCATAATTGACCTTATACTGTTAACTGTCTCTTCTGCAACAGGTATATCGGTTTGTTTATTGAATTTCAACCCCAAAACTCTTAAAATATACCTTTAAAATTGAAAATGCTTGATTTGGGCACATTTACTGTGCTCATCTGAGCTTTATTTATGCTCCTTGATGTGTAAATATTGATCTATAGTTATATAAGAACGAATTAGGTAAGATTTCAGCCTGATGCAGTGGATATCATAACCGACAATTCCTTATATCTTACATGTCATGGACTACAGTTAGTGAAGTTTTGATATACTAACTTTATTTTCACCATAGCAAATCTTATATTAAATAAACTACAACTGTAATGAAAGATTCCTGTCAAAAAAACTTCCAATTGCTTGACATTAGGTAAATACACAGGCATCTAATGACAGTGAACTATATCCTCATGGTTTCTGTGAGGAACATTACACAAGATATTTCTGATCTTTGTTTATGGCATGTATTAAGAATGGGTTTAGTAATTAAGGACTTTACCTCATTAAATATTTGAATGCACTTGAAGCATGATGCCTAATATGGCAGAATATGGCAGCACAGCTGAAACATGACAAAAATATAATGCAATTCATTGCCTCTGTTGTAAAATTATCATCCGTCTCTGGTTAAAGAATTAATTACTGATAGCAATCAGTTATTTTAAAAAGGACAACATTGTGAGGATGTCACCAGCATGTGATTGAGTAGTCCACTAATTATTTAAAAGATTAATCAAGTAATATTATTTCATGATTTTTATAAGAGAAGTAAGAGAATTTAGTATATACATTATAATCATACATATTTCCAACTATTCATGGATGATTCAAGCTGAGACATTTGGAAAAATCAAGGCACATCAGTTTTAGTTTTTTTTAAGCAAAAAATCAAGTTTAAACAATTAATCAATACAGCTTATTGTAGCCAAGAAAATAAGCATTATTCTAGTGATTTGATAGTTGTTAAAACAGAAACATATATATTTATATATCATATAATTCCACATGAAGTCCTATATTACAGAATAGGAAGCTGACTCTATTGTTATCACCTTTAATTGTAACTCAAGATGCAAAAAAGAAGATTGTGAAGTGTTAGAGCAGAAGAAAGCTTAAGGTTTAAGGAGCTGCTCCTGGAATACAGACGAAACAACAATAAGCTTTGTGAAATGGCTCATTCAAGAGAAGTGGCCATGAGTACACTGGGTGAAAAACAAGTGTTTTTCTTTACAATCAGCACATGAATATCTTCAGTCAGTTTTTGTGCAGCACAATACAAGTACAGGCACTGAAAGCAATCATGAGAACTAGTATATATATAAAATATCACCTTGACTGCCTTGACTTGACAAGGATTGGCAGATGCTCTGTGGAAAAAAAATGATGAGAAAAAGTCCACCCACACTGCAACCTGAGGCATTCTTCCTGCATTTCTGAAAACACTCTCAATTTAGATCCTTCCGTTGTTAGTGAGGTGGGGTGGCAATGCTTTAATGCTTTTATCATTCACTACAACACCAGCCTAACCAATTAAGTTCAAGTTATTTTTTAAGTAACAAAAAGCATTGGTGTTTGAGTTTCTTTTTCGTCATTTTAAAACAGATGTTTGCAAATGTGAAGCAGTAGGTTTGAGACAGACAATCAGGTCTGTGCGAGTTCAGAGCTGAATGTCATAATGCAGGAGCCGCCTTCCAAGGGCAACATGTTCTGTTGGATCACCTCAACAGGCTTCAAACAACCCAAACCTGCTCTTTTCTCCTCCAGTGTTCCAACACTCCAAGGCCTTCCAGAAGAAATACTCAGCAAACTGGCAGATGTTCTAGAAGAGGTAGGTAATCCAAAACTCTCCTTTTTCAAGAGATAGCAGAAGCAAAGCGCTTTTTAAAAAGCAATTTCAGTATAACATCATGACCTTATTGCCTTTAAAGAATAGCTCAGTGTTTTTCAACCTATTGTCTATCTGCTGTATTTGTTGCCTATATGCAGTAACTTTGAGGTTTTTTAAACAAAATAACAGAAAACTTGTTGACTTCAACCTCATTTACAATAGCAGTCACTCAATCCTTTATTAAAGGCAATTGTTTTACATACAGAACACATGAAGAACCATTTGAATGATACGTATTGTTCTAATGGACTGTACTAACATTATGAAATGCATTTTCATTTACATCGACATGTCTACAGCTGAATACAGAAGCTTATATTCTGTTCATTCTTGTTGCCTGGGTGGTACATTCATCCCTGAAAAGGCTTTAAAAGATGTGCTGCACGGTTCGTTTCCATTTCATTAGAAGCAGATGGTGAGCAATTGCAGCATTTCCTTGCTGTTCCCAGTGACAAAGCATCAAAAAGGTTTTTCACTTTGTGAAATGTAAGATGCAGTTTGCTCTTATGTAATTGTTAAATATATATTTATATACAGTATCTTACAAAAGTGAGTACACCCCTCAAACTTTTGTAAATACTTTTTAATGGCACAGCACTGAAGATATGACACTTTGATACAATGTAAAGTAGCCAGTGTCCAGCTTGGATAAGAGTGTAACACACAGCCATTATGTCTAAACCACTGGCAACAACAGTGAGTTCACCCCTAAGTGAAAATGGTTGTTGGTGCCAGAAGAGCTGGTATATCAGAAACTGCTGTTCTACAGGGATTTTCAAACACAACCATCTCTGAGGTTTATAGAGAATGATTTGAAATGGAGAAAATATCCAGTGAGGGGCAGTTGTGTGGACAAAAATGCCTTGTTGATGTTAGAGGTCAGTTTGAGGCTACAATCGTTTTTTTCCTGTTAGATAAATGTTGCAAAATGTGTTTTCCTGGTGTTGGTCAGGAGGCACCTGGGTGAGGTAGTTATGCTTAAGCCTGTAGTGTCACTGGAGCTTGAAGAGTTAGTGAAATGATCCTAAAACCTCCAATCACAAAGTTTCAGGAGCAGCTCCTGTTGAGCCTGACATGCACTCTGTGAGATAGTTTGTGATGGAACTGTGGGTTTCCTATACAAAATACAGATTTAAAGTCTTAGATCAACCATTCCAAGACTGCTAGTAATAGTTATCATGCAGTACTTTTGTAAGTTTGGCTATTTAATTTTTATGAGGAAAAATATTATTTAAAGAGCTCGTCAAACACTTTTTTTTATAGTTGTTGCAGGAGCCGAAGCTCACATTCATGCCCACACGTTTCAGACTCAAATCCCTTTATGGAAGAATAAATGTTAGGGTCTGAATCTCAACAGCATCCAACACACCTGATCCAGTTCATCAACATATATGTGAAGACACTGGTGCAGAACTGAACTCCGCAAGAAGTCACCTCACCGCAATGGCTGCTGATTGAGGTTCTACTCTAGGGCTGTTTCTTTTTTTAGTCAAGTCACATTGTTTTATATAGTGCTTTTTTACAACAGCATTGTGCCAAAGTAGCTTTACAGAATCTTGGTCTGAGCCCTTTGTAAATAAGCCAAAGCAGACACAATCACTTCATCAATGACTTCATCAATGATGACTAGTACAAATTCCATTACCAGAAAAGCTGCAATATCTGGACATTTGGAACAATAGAAAACGTTGTCTGTTCTTGATATAACTGTATTTACTCATCAGTCAGCTGTTGTCTAATTCACATCTACATAAAACATTACTCTAATAGGAGATACTGTAGATCTGTACTAGCAGCATGCTAGTCAAGTGCTGTTTCTACAAAGCGAAGTGATTATTGTCATTGTGAACACACCATCACACAAAGGGCACTCCAATGAAATGTGACCTCTGCATTTAACCCATCACACATGCACATGTGAAGCAGCAGGCAGCTATCAACAGCACCCGGGGAGCAGTGAAGTGGGGATGGTACCTTACTCAAGGGTACTTCAGTTACCTTCTGATCCCAGGGCAAAGTCTTAAACACAAGGCCACTACTGCCACTATGCTGTCGTAGGACATGCAGAATGTGATCTGGCATTTTCCTGCAGAAATAAGCATCTATGTTGCTTTGATGGCCATCTTAAATGCTGGCTTATGAACCTTTCTCTAATAAGAATCTCTATGTATGTTTTCATTTTTGTCTTGGAGAACTTGATGACTTTTGATGTTTTTTTCCTCCCAAAAACAACCTGAAGTATTCCCAATCTCAGGAGGCTATATTTGTCACAGTAGCATGATGGTTTCTTAGGCAATGCCACCTAAGGGCTTAAAGATCTCGTGCATCATGCATCAGTGATTGCTGACTTTGCCCGTCAAGCACTGAGATGTCTCTTAATTCTTAGAATATTTTCTCAATACCATGTTCTGTAAATGTAGAAAGGCCTAAATTCTCTGCGATTTTGCCTTTAGAAATTCCATTTGAACCAACTAACAAATCTCTCACAAAATTTGGTACAACGCAGAAACCCATGATCCATTTTTGTTCACCAAATCTGAGCCTTTAATGGATTCTACTTTTATACCAAGTTATGATACCTCACCTGCATCCAATTCGCCTGCTTAATGTGGAGTCTCCAAACCAGTGTTACTTCTATCTTTTGTACACTTTTCAATCTTATTTTAACTCTTTAACTCATGTATTGCCACCATCAAATTCTAAATCTGAGTACATTTACAAAATACAATGAATTGGACTAGTTTAAGTTTGTAAGGTTTGTCCTGACAGTTGGATATTATAATAAAATAACCTTATGTTATGTTCCTGAATCATGTAAGGAATCATGTCATTTATTAGGTTAGCAATAATTTTTAAAAAGACTAATTTAGAAATATTACCACTATGTGCATGGAAAGATAGAGACACTTTAGCATTTGTTATGGGGTAATAAAAAATCTAGCTAGGTCTAACATTAAATCTCTGTTTAAATCTGCTAGCTTTTGGAAATAAAATAAAAATGTCTGTTTTTTCAAAGTAGGAGAAAGTTATTTGCCATCCACCTTTTGTTCCTTTTATACAATCCTCTTATTTTATTTAAGTTTATTTGCTGGTTAGGCTGGTGAATACAGTTGTATGTTGTCTGGCTATCAATGGAAGCTGATCCATATTTGACTTTTTTATGTTGTCTCACAATCTATTTGAAATATGTTTAAATAAAAAATGAAAAATGCTTGAAATCTTCATTGGCTGAAAATTCCTTAGGGAATGTCAATTAAGGTGGACTGTTAGAACAAAGACAAGATTTGGTAAACCAAGAAAAATCTCAAAGAAATTTGCATATAATCTTGACAGGTATGCAAATAAGGAAGGAGAAAGAGTAAATTCAGGAATATTTGTCTGGCACATGACTAGTGCAGTGAACAGATTTCATGAACATGGAAGGATCATCAGAATGTAAGCTTAACATTGATCTCATTTTGGAAGTCACTATCTGGAGTATAATACAACGGTTATTTAAACCAGAGGCTTTTTGGAATCAAGTGCTTAGTTTGACTAAGTCAGCGCACAATCAAATCTCATAATTGCTTGAGGGTGAAACAGTTGTGCTTGTGTTCGTATCCTCGTCTTTGATCTTCCCATGGTGCCTTGGGTGTCTGTTACTTAGATCTTTATTGACAAATCAATCTGGGCTCTGACTTGGCCACTCCAAAAGATGTATTTTGTTTTTCTGAAGTCATTTTGTTGTGGACTTGCTCCACTATTCCCTTTTGGGTCATTGTCCTGTTGCATCACCCAAATTCTATAGAGATCCAGCTGATGTACAGACATTCTCACATTATCCTGAAGAATTTTTTATATACTTGGGAATTCTTCTTCCCTTAATGATAGCAAGCTGGCCAGACACTGATGCAGCTAAGTAGGCCCAAATCACAAATCATTTTCATGATGATATGCAAGGCCCATTATACACCAGATGTAGTGCTGGGTGTTTTTATTAAGCAGCATCTTCCTTTGTGATGTCCTGCCATAGACATTGTTCAAGGTTTTACATACTGTAAACTTATGAACACAGAGGTTGGCCAGTTTCAATAATGCCTTCAAATCTTTGGCTTTCACTCAGGGCTGTTTCTACATTTTTACATTTATTCATTTTGCTGACGCTTTTGTCCAAAGTGACTTGTACAGGAACAATTAAGCATAGATTCAGACATGACATCATGAGTTCAACACATTCTTCTTAGTCATAGAAAACAGTTAAGTGCTACAACAGTGCAGATGACAAGTGCTACAACATTCCTATCTGAAAGAGAAAAGACATTCTACACTATCATTAAGTGCTTATGAGTAAATCTAAACAGACGGTAAGTACGACTGCATAAACAAGTGCTATATTTAATAATATTGTTGCAATGAACATAAATGGGGATCTTGAATTTGATGCGCAATGCAATGAAAAGTCAGTGTAGAGAACGAAACAATGGCGTCACATGGGCGTGTTTTGGCTGGTTGAAGATTCTGGATCTTCTGCAGTGGCTTGATTGTGGTTGATGGTAGACCAGTCAGCAGTGAGTTGCAGTAGTCCAGACGAGAGAGAATCAGTGTCTAGAATAGGAGCTGAGTGGAGTATTCTGGGAGGTATGGTCTGATCTTGCGGATGTTCTACAGGGTGAATCTGCAGGATCTTCATGTTACTGCAATGTGATCCTTGAAGGTCAGCTGGTCATCAATGATCACCCCGAGGCTCTTTGCAGTGATGGTCGGTGTAATAACTGACAGGCCAAGCTGAATGGAGATGTTGTGATGTATCGTTTGATTGGCGGAGAAGATGAGAAGCTCAGTCTTTGATAGGTTGAGCTGACGATGACGTTCCTTCATCCAGCATGCAATATCTGCAAGGCAGGCTGTGATTGTGGAGGACACAGTGTTATAATCTGGTGGGAAAGAAAGGTACAGTTGTGTATTGTCAGCATAACAATGGTAGGAGAAGCAGTGAGAATCAATTACTTTGCCAAGAGATTAAGTATACAGTGCAAAGAGAAGAGGTCCAAGCACTGATCCTTGAAGGACGCTGGTGGTCATCTGGAGAGGAGCCGATACTCCCCTCTCCAGGATATCTCAAAGGACCTACCTTTGAAGTAGGATCTAAACCACTCAAGCACCTCACCAATGATGCCAAGACTGGAGAGGGTGGAGAGGAGAAGACAGTAGTTGACTGTATGCGAACGCTAGCGAAGTTAAGCAGTATGAGAATCAATGTCTTAGATTTTGTTCTTGCTGTCCATGGGGATGAGTTTGGAGGCATTTACAGGATAAGAGGTTTCTTTGTCCAAATGTAATGCTCCTCATTTAAGCCATAAAGTACTATTTTTCCATTTCTGTCCACAAAACATTCTTCCAGTATCCCTCTGGTTGGTCCACATGATCTATAGTAAATTGTAAATGGACAGATATGTTCTTTTTGTAGAGTTCTCCCTTCAGTCCTGTTGTGCACACCAGTGTTGTTTGTTTTTTTTGTGATAGACTCATAAATATTAACATTAACCAATGTTTGAGAAGCTTTTAGGTGCTTAGAAGTTACAATGTGATCCTTTGTATCCTCTAGGCCAGGGATGCCCACAATTTTTTGGCTTGCGAGCTACTTTTAAAATGACCAAGTCAAAATTATCTACCAACCATAAAAATGCTAAACAAATTAACATTTGTATACAATACATACATACATATTCATATATAGTCAGTCATACTTTTTAATGAATGATTTAATTTAATGATTTTGGTTTCTTACTTGATCCAGCTCCCCACTCATTTTTACACCTTTTTTTAGAAGTAAATAAATTGTTAGCCGCTAATTAGGTGACTTGTTGGCTGGAGTTTGGCAGAGGCTCGTACCCTCTCGTACGTATGCTGACTGCAGACACAAAGCATTCATCCAAATGTGAACATGCACATAGTCAATGTTAGTTTCATATAGGATCACTCAAATAGTCACTAATGGAATATTTTTTTTTCTGTTTCATTTTTTTGGATTTACAAGCAGAGAAAAACCACTATCTGTACTTTTTCTCTCGTCTGAACACATTTCCAAGATCCAGCAGACTCATTTGCATGAAGTTTCCCAAAAACATCTATGATATGCTTTCCAGATCCACTTTAGAGAAACAGATTTTAATCTTACGAATCCACCCATGTGGGTAAATTATTTTCCCCCTTTTACTAGCAGAATATTGTATTTTTATGTAGCTGATTGTTTGTTTTCAGTAATCATGTTGTGATACAGAAATTTAGTGCCCTCCATAATGTTTGGGACAAAGACAATTGTTTGTCCCTTTACGTTTCTTTCTCTGCATATGGAAGGCATGCTCAACTGTATTGAAATAATGTGACTGGCTATTCAAAAATGTTAAAAATGTTTAGCTTTGTAAAACTCCCATGTTGCCTTAGCAGTATTTGTGTAATTGTAATTGCTTTGTCTTTGCTGTCTGTATGAAACATGCTTCATTGGAAGTTGAAGATAAATTAGATTGGCAGCTGGTTCAGGTGCACCCACTTCCTGTTCTAGGAATAGACTTCTATCAGGCTCTGTCAAAAAACAACAGGCAGACCTATCTGGAATGAAAGGATGTGATCACTTTCTTCACCATTTTCAGATGCTTGGCCTTTTGCCACATATTGCATTATTGTATGAACACTTTATTTCCTTGCCTGCAGTATCCAAGCATCACTATAAGCAGAATACTTGCTGTAATTAGCCATTGTTTAGAATATGTGGTCAATCTGCAAAAAAATTCATTTTGAAATTTTTTTTCATGGTACAATACATTGAGCAGCACTTGAGATTTTTGAAATATGACGGCTCCGTATGTCTCTAGAGTCATCTGTAGAACATGGGAAGGCAAAAAGAGGCCTGGTGTGTTAAAATGGTGCGTAGATGTGTAAAACTATATACACTATTTACAAAAAAATAGGGATTTTCTGCCTTTGGGTGAAATTTTAGGATGAAATGCACTATAATCTTTACAGGTGAACTTAATGTTAAAATTTACAACAAGGGTTTGATCCATGAATCAACCAATACATGTCCTGGTTCAATCAGAATTTGTATTTAAACAGTCCTTTTCATCATGCTGCTCACATTTTGACGTCATGAGACCAAGATGACACAGATCAACAGAACCTTGGCATTGCGAGGCTTCATACAGGATGTTCTCAGATGGAAGTGGCCACTGAGATTAGAGTGTCACAGAGTGTCATCAGCAATGTTGTTTGAAGCCCACTTGGTTTTCCGAGCACCACCTGGACATCCAGCAGTTCAGCGACCACACTGCTGTAGGCCATATCGCCACGCTGCTTTGGTATGGGGCCAGAGCATATTACAGCATTGGACATGGCCTTCGCTAATTTACACACCTCCATAACGTTTTGTTTGTGTATGGCAAGGCATTGTGGATGCCTAGATTTTTGTGTATTAATTTGTATGTATCTATTTTGTATGTATTTAATTTGTATGTTATTGCACAGTGACAGTAAAGATAACTTAAATAAAAACTTATTGATGACCTATTTCAAGAACAAAATATACAAATTCACTTTCTTCTTCTTCTTCTTCTTCTTCTTCTTCTTCTTCTTCTTCTTCTTCTTCTTCTTATTATTATTATTATTATTATTATTATTACTACTACTTCTGGTTCATGGTAACTTTGTGGTTCATGGTAACATTTAATTTGTTGATGATTTTTTAACATTAATTGGGACAGTCTCTATGAGTCCTAAGCATGTGTTAAGAACTCAAGAGGATGGTTTCAGATTAATTCTTTATCTAATTCACTGAAACTGAATCCTAGTGCACTAGGGGAAATTTACCATATTCAGTTTATCTGATGTTCTTGTCTTTGGACTGTGGGAGGAAATGGGTAGAAACACAGACAGACATGATGAGAACATGCCAATTTCACACAGAAAAGACCCAGGATCTGATCCAGGAATTTAACTTAGGACCAATTCTCTGTGAAGCAACAGCATTAACCATTGTATCTTCATTAGAATTGCAAGATTCTTCTTGTAAAGATTTAAAAGTATTGTTAATTTTTGACATTTTTTAAACCCATGTGGATGAGAAATTGTACCACATTGCTTTGTTTGTTTTATTTAAGCAAAATGGATATTTATTTATAGTGCTTTGCCAAAGACACCATTTAAAAGGGCACTGGAGAGAACCAATCAAATACATTTTGTGGATTTTTCTACGTCTGTATGTTCACCTTTCCAGTGAAGATCTAACTTGCAGGTGTATTCTGATGGCTAATGTGTTTTCATTTAGTTTTATATGAAGATTAAATTTCTATTGATTTTTCCAATAGTACCAGAACACTAGAAAACAAGTTTTTAATTCATATTTAACTTAATATCTGACATAAACTTGCGCCTTGTAAAAATAAAGTGAGTCTGCAAGTATACTCAGTCTAGTACTGTGAATGTGGAGATGCATTTGGGTTGGCTTTTACAAAGATACACATTGATGTTCTGGTGCCTAGTAGTCATTTGGCAAATTGGAGGTTTACAAAAAATAATGTAGAGCATTTTGCATTGCACAAACTGAAAAGTTAAGTCTTCGTCTCAAACATATGGGCTGGAAAGCACCAATGGGCAGGAATTCCCACACTGTTTTCTGCCCTGTTCAGAGCAGAATGAGTCTGAAGGTCAGTATTTTCCATCTGATGTGTGAGGCACAATTGCCAAGTGAAGAACAGTGGGGAGAAAAGGAGAGTTGTCTGAGAAAAGAGAAAGAGGGACCAAATATAGTCTTTGCTTCATCTAAAAAACAGCAGTTTGCTAACTTCTCTGGAACGCTGTCGTTAAAAAGATGTTTTTTAGCACTTTTCTTGCATATTGTTTCATCTGAAACCTCTCTCGGCATCGGTTCTAATTGATTGCTTATTAATGGGCTAAGATATAGAACAAAATGGGATGTCTACTTTTAGATTAATTACAGGAAAACAGCAGCATAGCTAATGATCATTTTAAAATCACTTAAATAGAACTTGTCTCACAAAGTGAAGTAAGTTAAAAGACACATTATCACATTAAGAAACTACAGAACAGATAAGTATCCACAAATGAAGAAAACATGGAATGGTGGTGAACCTTACTCTAAGTGGTCGACCTCCCAAAATTACTCCAAGACAGCACTGACAACTCATTCAGGAGGTCAAAAAAAACCAGAACAACAATTAAAGAACTCTAGGCGTTACTTCCCTTAGATGTTCATGATTAATCTATAAGAAAGAGACTGGGCAAAATGGCAACCATGGGAGATTTCCAAGGCGATATTTACTGCTGACCCCCTAAAAAAACATGAAAGCTCTTCAATAATACCAAACACACCAAATGAGTGGCTACGTAAAAAGCATTTCTAGGATCTGGAGTGACCTAGCCAGTCTCTAGACCTCAATCCATTCCAAAATCTGTGGAGGGAGTTGAAAGTGAAATGAACCTATGATGAACATTACAAACCTCTCTCATCTTTTTAAGTGGGACAACTTGCAGAATCAGCTGCCAAATACTTTCTTGCCCCACTGTATATATATTTAATTAACTAAAGTGTGATAATATGTAAATGTGCTTTTTAGGATGAATTCCAGAGATGTCCCGATCCGGTCCACAACAATGGAATTGAAGTGATACTGGCACAGAACATTATAGTCATACAGCCATTACAGTCATAAGGTCCTAGAGGATCTTCAGATCACAAAAGCAGCCACTGTGCAGTATATATGTTAATCTAACTCTCTTACCTTTATATTTAAGATTACTTGTTCAGTTCAGATGTCCAGTTCAGTTCCAGTCACTTTAGTCAAGGCTAGTGTATGCACAACCCTGCAAAGATGCTTTCAAGTGAGTAATGGTGGGTCATCAACAGGTGAGGATGTGTTGTGGCATATAGCTCTGACATGGTATTAGCCTCTCTGGTTTGTTGTACTTTGTGATTCTTACACATGTAAGAATGGTGTCTGTCAAGTAAAAGGCAGATTGCAGTCTTTAATACGAAATCCAAAAATCGTAGTCAAAAAAGCAACAATGGACGCTCAGTAGGTTTGCAGGGCAAAACAGTACTTCAAAATAACTTGCTTTCATTTCCTGAATAGTCAATACGCATGCACGTTTCATCTATGTAATTGTCTGTGACAAATTCTGGAGTGCATCTGGGAATCAGGAGATGTGCCTTGACTCCTGATCCTGATTTTAGCTCCTGACAGTGTTGAAAGCATGTTGGAACGCTGTAAAATCATTGCTTATGCTTGGTAAGGTCAGCAGAAAAGGTTGAAGTTCAAACAATGTGGACTTTTAAAGGGCGTACAACACAAGACATGGCAAAAGGAAAGAAAATACTTTTCGTAAAGTCCACATTTTTCTGGTTGTTAAAGAAAACGAGAATGAGAAGTGTTTATGGTTAGAGTGGTGGGAGAGTCATTGATCAGGGATCAGGATAAGAGGGAGGGCATTTCTGCTGGCGGAGTTGCTTATCCACCAGCAGCAGCTCTGGTTGGTGTGAACTCTTTCCTGACCTCAGCAGATGTGCCTTGGCCACATTGAATAATGAAAGAGATTGAAGATGAAGCGAGAGGCTGACGCCAGACAGTGCCCTCCACTGGATCCTGTGCTCCAAAGAGAGGAATTTCACTCAGAGAGATAAATCCTTCCAATTATTGTCTCATAAGAGCTGATTAAATATATAAATCGCATTTTGTGTCCTTCGGAAAGGATATTTATCTATATGCTCAGATTGAATTATGCCGTAATGGTGGCAATCTTTATTTCTGTCTCAAAAAATGGTTTGGCTAAAAATCTAATTACACCTTTTTTTCTCTTACACTCTTAAAGAGGCCAGAAATTGTTTTATGTGTGTGATGCCAAAGAAGAACCATTTTTGTTTTCCTAAAGTACCTTTATTGGAAGGTTATTTTTAAATGTTTAAATGAAATGTTCTTAAAGATTTCTTAAAAGAGACATTTTGTAAGTTAGTGTAAATAACCTTTATAGAGTTGAATGAACTTCATCGTAACGTAAAAAAAGATTCTTTAATAGCACCACATAAGGAACATTATGTGGCATAAGAGTGTACTGGGAGAGTATAGAGCAATAAAAGCTTCTAACCACTAACTCACTAGCAATCATTATTTAAAATAGTGGCCCTTCATAATGTTTGGGACAAGGACACATTTTTTTAAAACTGCTTTAACTGCTCCTCAACAATTTATACATGATTAAAGTGCAAATTCCTTACTTAAATTTAAAATGATTTGCATACATGTGGAAATTACACATTTAATACATAGTTCCCCTCATTTCAAGGGGCCATAATGATTGGGAAAAGGTAATGGTAGTTATATTACAGCAGTAATGTTTAGTACTTTGTTTCATATCACTTGCATGCAATGACTGTGATTTGTAGACATCACCAGGTGCTGAGCATCTTCTCTGGTGAGGCTCTGCCAAGCCTTTACAACAGCCAACTTCAACTCCTGCTTCAGCATATGGAAGGCATGCTCAGTTGGATTTAAATCTGTGACTGGCTTCGTCATTCAAGAATTTTCCATTTTTTTTTAGCTTTGACGCATTCTAATGTTGCCTTAGCAGCATGTTTGGGATTGTTCTCTTTGGGGCAGTGGTGGCCTAGTGATTAGTACTTTGCCCCTGACATCAGAAGGTTGCACGTTCAAGTCCCAGGTTCATCTAATTGAGCAGGTTCATCTAATTGAGCAGGTTCATCTAATTGAGCAGGTTCATCTAATTGAGCATGCCTTCCATATGCTGAAGCAGGAGTTGAAGTTGGCTGAGGGACAACTGAGGGACCCTTGAGCAAGGTACCGTCCCACTAACTGCTCCGCGTCGCCTCTGTTGACTGTTGCCCACTGCTCCATGTGTGCATGTGTGATGGGTTAAATGCAGAGGACACATTTCGTTGTGGTGCACTGTCCAAACTATTGCCTCCACCCTATAGTATGGCCACATAATAATAAAAAAACATGAATTTTTTTTGCTAAACTGGAATGTTTGGATGCTGTGCCCTCACGAATCTGACGTGTTCACTCTGGTTTGTCGACAGCCAAGTGGTTGGCTGCCTCATGTCTCAGGATGCCCTCATGTCTGTGCTACCTCCTTGCTCTCCCCTTTTAACTATGCTGTCATAGAGATTTTTACTGGAGCTTCTGCATGCACTTAGACCACAATGTACATCGTTCTTAATCACTCGCAACACTGAGCATCCCTAAATATCTCTCTCTCTCTCTCTCTCTCTCTCTCTCTCTCTCTCTCTCTCTCTCTCTCTCTCTCTCTCTCTCTCTCT
>JBBIGC010178370.1:0-14848 GCA_037576955.1 Lepidarchus adonis
GTGTGTGTGTGTGTGTGTGTGTGTGTGTGTGTGTGTGTGTGTGTGTGTGTGTGTGTGTGTGTGTGTGTTTTTTTTTATTGTCAGTAGATCCTTTTAACTTGGTCATTTTAAAAGTAGCTCGCAAGCCAAAAAAGTGTGGACACTCCTGCAATAAATCTTTTACTTTTTTAGTTCAGTATTTTTGGAAGCAAGTACTTCAGTACTTTCATTTTAAGTAAGATTTTACTGTATGACTTTCACTTGAATTAGAGTATTATTTGACTGGTGGCATCTGTCCTTTACTTAAGTAATGAAGTTAGGTACATTGTCCGCCTCTGTTATCAGCATGTATGTTAATGGGACGACCATCCTGCGTCTCATAAAACGTGGGGATGAGTCGACGTACAGGGACTTGGTAAAAAACAAAACAAAAAAAAACCTAACCCTAACCCTAACCCACAGAGACGAAAATGCCCTTATGCTCAACATAAATAAAACATACACATTAATAACAAACTTCTGGAAATATGCTCCTCTTCTGCAGTCTCTCTACATCAATGGAACAGAGATAAGAAGAGCAGACACCCACAAGTTCCTTGGCTGGCATTTGACATCAACCCTGAGCTGGACTCCAAACACCACAGCCACAGCGAAACAGGCCGAGCAGAGGAGAAGGCAGGTGTGAGCAGCTACCCTCTCACTCAAGACTACAAAGGATTGGCATCCTAACGGCTGGCATCACTGTCTGTTATGGAAACACCACAGAGGAAGAAAGGAAGGCTCTCCAGAGAGTCCTAAAGACTGCAGAGAGTATGATCATATATATATATATATATATATATATATATATGGCGGCACTTAAATATATGGCGTGCTTAAAAGGCGCCTCAACCGAAAGTGTTATCCAAACAGCGAGTGACCTGAGCCGCCTTTATCTGTGTGTTTCTTCATCCTAAGCCTTCTCTTTCTCTTTATTTTCAGTATTGGAACCTTGTGTTTCCTGCTAACCCTTGTTCTCTGAGGCACCACCGCGTGGACCTCCGGCTGATTCCCCTCTTTAAATACTCACTCAGTGTTACCTGTATTCTTTTACCATTGTGTTCTACATTGAAACTTGTGCTATATATACACACACACACACACACACACACACACACACACATAAATATATAAAATATTCCTTTCTTTTTTTGAGCAGTAAACACACACACACACACACACACACACACACACACTATTAATGCCTGAAGGAAGATTATTCTTTGCATTTTATCCATCTAGGGCTCTCCAGGGTCATTCAAAATCTCCACCTACATTGTTCATGCTGGGACAGGGACTCAAAACTGCCAAACCTTCAGTCAAAAATCTGCTTCTCCTACCTTTAGTACATGACTACATGGAGTTAATCAGGTTTTGTCTATTTATATTATTTATATTTTGGCATTTTCAGATAAGCAGAAACCACTAAGAATTAAATACTGCAAACTTTGGCAAATGTAATTGTCATGATGCAACCTGATCTAGACTTGGTTATAAAAGAACTACAGGCTCATCTGCTCATTCTATCAATAAAAGTTTTTTCTCTGACTTTTGTTAATCAGGCTTTAATCAGCCTCATCCAGGGAGGTTGGCTACATTCCCAGCCAACAGTTCTGGGAATACCTAGCAACACCTTATAATACTAAACAGAACAGTGACTCCTTTTCACCCTTTAAATAGACACTGACTGATTTCAAGCTTGAAGACACATGTGATGCTAATTACAAGACACACTTCTCAAATTATTTTCAGGTCTTTTCTAGGGGAAGCATCACTTTTGTCCAGGCCAGTTTAATTAGTTTGTAATGTGTGATTTGTTCATTCTTATGTAAATTGTTATGTATTATTCCTTTTGTTAATTTTGTCTGGACTATAATCTAGTGATGATCATGTGATGAGAGATTGCCATTGACTGAATATTTTATTGCACATACTGACACACACATTCTGACCATAATTTAATGAGAATGACACATCTGAATCACACCTTCATGTGGCTGATAGGAAGGCAAACAGACAGGCTGTTCAACCATGACATCATTGTAACAAAACCTCAAGAGAAACTCTCACAGCAGAACAACTGCAAACCCAAGATAAGCCCAAGCCTTGAGGACAAACTACGAAAAGGAAGCAGGTTCATCAGTGACGCTCTCAATGAAGGATCAGGAGATCCCATGGTTAAACCACACCCTCACATTCTACAAATACAGCTTCTGCATTCAGACACTTCTCATGAACTTCCCCAGAATGTTCACCAGAACTAGAATAGCATCACTTCTGTCTGTCTTTCATGGCTTTGTTGAGGTGATTGGTCCAACTCAGTAGATATACAGCACAATGCAAAAGTCTTAGGCACCTGCACAATTGGTATAAAGACATTTATTTCAGCATTGATTGTCTTTCTGCCAGCAAAAGCACAAAATAACATTAGAATAAGTACGCTTACACAGTACTGCTATACTACTGTGAACACACCATTCAAGTACAGCAGATGTGCGTCAACCTTCACAAGTCAGGCAGTGGCTACAAAAAAAAATAAAAAATTACCTGCACCTGCCCATATCTACAGTCAGAGGATTATTAAGATTTTTAAAACCACTGGAACAGTGGTAAACAAGCCTGGACGAGGACGCAAGGTTATTTTGCCACCACGCACAGGAGGATGGTAAGAAAAATAAAAAGTTCACTGTTAAAGAACTGCAACAGATGTTAGCATCTTGGGGTCTCAAAGTCTCTAAAACAACCATCAGGTGCTGTCTACATGCCAACAAGCTGTTTGGGAAGCATGCACAGAAAAAACTTTTCTCACTCATAATCATAATCACAATCGTCTGGAGTTCGCTAAGTGGTACTGGGGCTTCAACTGGGACCATGTGCTTTGGTCAGATGAGACCAAGAAAATGCTTTTTGGTAACAGGTTTGAATGGCTATTAAAGGAAACCCTCTTCACCTGTGATCTGTTTGCTTGTAATTACTGGGTGAGTATAAAAGGTCAATGAGTTTCTGGACTCCTGACAATCGCTTGCATCTTTCATCCAGTGCTGCACTGATGTTTTTTTGGATTCTAAATCATGGGGAAAGCAAAATAATTGTCAAAGAATCTGTGGGAAAAGGTAATTAAACTCTATAAGACAGGAAAGGGATATAAGAAAAATATCAAAAGAATTGAAAATACCAATCAGCAGTGTTCAAACTCTAATTAAGAAGTGGAAAATTAGAGGTTCTATTAAAACCAAGCCACGGTCAGGAAGACCAACTAAAATTTCAGTCACAACTGCCAGGAAAATTGTTCTGGATGCAAAGAAAAACCCACAAATTACTTCAGGTGAAATATAGGACTCTCTGAAAAAAATGTGGTGTGACTGTTTTAAGATGCACAATAAGGAGGCACTTGAAGAAAGATTGGCTGCATGGTCAAGTTGCGAGAAGAAAGCCATTACTACACAAATGCCACGAAGTTTCCCACTTACAATATGACAAACAGCACAGAGACAAGCCTCAAACCTTCTGGCACAAAGTCATTTGAAGAGACTAAAATTTAACTTTTAGGCCACAACCATAAACGCTACATTTGGAGAAGAGTCAACAAGGCCTATGATGAAAGGTTCACGATTCCTACTGTGAAACATGGGGACGGATCGTTTTGGGGATGTGTAAGCTACATAGGCACAGGAAAAAAAATACTGAAGAAAAATTTGCACTCATCAGCCCAGAAGCTGCGCATGGGACAAACTTGGACATTTCAACATAATGACCCAAAACACATTGGCAACAGCAGGTTCTGGAGTGGCCATCTCAGTCTCCTGACCTCAATATCATTGAGCATCTCTGGAGAGATCCTCAAATGTGCAGTTCATGCAAGAATTTACAGGAACTGAAAGTTCTTTGCAGCATGGGCAAATTTACCATCTGAGAAGATAAAGAGCCTCATCCACAACTACCACTAAAGACTTCAAGCTGTCATTGATGTTAAAGGGGTTAGTACACAGTATTAAGAACTGGGGTATGTAAACATTTGATCAGGGTCATTTGGTTAGTTTGTGTTGTGATTATGATTTTAAAAGAGTAAATACAGTTCACTAATAATAAATGGCTTCAACCAAACACTAACCATGAGTGAAAGAAAAGTTTTTGTGTTATCATTCATATTCTCTGAAAAATGGTTAAGAAATCATACATTCTGTCAGGATATGTAAACTTATTAGCACAACTGTAACTGTACAAGGCCCTACAGCGCAGAGCAGAGCATTTGGCCATTAAAATTACACAACACAAGCTTCACAGTGATGGCACCAGTAATGGTTTGGTGTGAAATGATCAAAGAGCAATGAGCAATAAAATAAATTTTGAGAACTTAAGTGACATTTAACAGTAGATATTATCTGCAATTAATATTTGATGAAGAAATTAATAACAGGTAATTTGGTATATTACATTTCTTAGTAAATATCAATTACTGTGAAGATAATGATGAACATGTAGGTCTCAAGCCTCAAAAGAAGACATGTCAGCAAGAACGGTGCTTTTCCAAGTGGTGTTGTCATCAAGAGTCTGGGCTTCAGAGCTGAACTGTCAATGTCTGAGCTTCCAAGAACAAGAGTGTATACTTGATGTTCTTGGTATTGAGAAATGTCCATGTGATTGGCAAGCGCAGCTGATGAAAATGTAAATCATCTTCAAAAGCATTTTAACAAATTAAATCCAGTTTAGTGTTTTTGTTTGATAAACTGCACCCTTCAGACATCCTCAGAGCCAAATGGGATAAATATAAATGGCATGTCCTCCTCCTTAAGGCAGCTTACAGTATTCAGTTACAACAGGTTTGCATGTAAATGGTTTACAGTGCGATCAGACTTTCGGTTTTGCCAGCTGAACATTGCTTTGCCTGATCCACCTGATCCAGATGGCCCTAAATCCTACCTGGCCTGAAGTGGGGTTCCATATTTGATGATATTGCAAAGTTCTGACCTGACAATAACCAAAAACACCCAAAGGACTATAAAACCACAGGTGGTGATGTTGAGAATTTTCCTCCAATACTCACAGCACAAAACCTTGATACAGATGGCATGTAGTTTGTTCTCCGCACGGATGAGGGTTCGCATGCCAATGACGAAGAGGTTCCCGAAGCAAGTGATGAAGGCCATCACCCATACAGACACACGGAGGATCACACTGGCCAGAAGATCCTCGAAGGAAGAGAGGCCATCGGAGTTGGGCTTGCACTTCCGCACATGGGGAGCATAAGAGCAGTACTGGAACTTCTTGAAGTATCTGGGAAGATGTTGATGGGACAGTTAAACTTCAACATAGGAGCACGTAGTGGGGGCAAATCATTGTACAAACCCCGTTTTTGGAAAAGAACATTTTGTAAAATTGCAATAAAAATAAAAATGTACAATCTGAAAATGTTCTCATAACTTTAACTGACATTAGTACAAAGAAATAACTTTTCAGGTTTTGGCTGAATAGTTTGACTGTACTTTTTAAATATAAACAATCTGACACCAGCAACACGCACTGGTGAGACTTTCAGTATTCAGGTATATTATAAACATAAATTATTTGATTACGATGAGTACAGAGCTTCTCTTGGCAAAGCAAACATGTTTGGCACAATAAAGCATTCAGATTATTGTTCTGCGTGCCAAAGCTGCCAGACAGGACAGGATAATAAAACAAAATAAAAGTTTCACTTTCTACATTCTACAAAGCCATGCAGTGTGATGAAATTTTCTTTCAATCCCTGTAAAATTGCAGTAAAATAGCTGTAACCTACAGTGTCTCCATGCTTCCATAAGGTTTGGGACAAAGCCATGTTTTTGATTGATGTATCCTTCTGCTTCTCAGTGTAAAACTTTAAATTAATATGTTGTTAAAGCGCACATTCCAGACTTTGTTTGTTAAAGTTTACATACAATTTAGTTTCACAATGTAGAAATTACAAAACTTAATGGTATTATTGCTTTGCTGCAAATCCCTTGCATGCAATTACTGTCTGAAGTTTGCTATTCACAGACACCATCAAGTGCTCAGTATCTTCTCTGGTGATGCTCTACCAAGCCTGTACTGCAGCCACCTTCAACTCCTGCTTGTTCTGGGGGGTTCTGCCTTTAATCTTATCCTTCAGTATACAGAAATCATGCTGAACTGGATTTCAATCAGGAGACTGGCTTAGCCATTCAAAACTTTTCCATATCTTAGAAATTCCCATGTTTACAGCATTGAGCAAAATGTTGCCTTGGCCGTATGTTTGGGATCATTATCTTGTCCAATGAGTTTGGAGGCATTTACTGGAACTTGATGTTTTTATACACCTCAGAATTCACATCATGAATGGAGATAAGTATGCCACCATATTAAACATATGAGTTGGTATGCCTTGGATCTTGGGCATTTTTTTTTGTCTCTTTGACACTTTCTTCTTGCCATCACACTGTTATAGATGAATCTTGGTCTCATCTGTCCAGTACACCTTTATCAAAAATTCTGCAGGCTCTTTTAAGTACTTTTTTTCCAAACTGCCCATGCTTTTTCTGAGGAAAACTAGTGGTTTGGATCTTGTGGTGTAGCCTCTATATCTCAGTTAATGAAATCTTCTGCAGTCTGACAAAGACACACCTGCCTTCTAAAGACCGTTTCTGATGGATTTTTCCTCTGTCATTGCCGGTGGAGTCTCTTTGGGATTGCAGGGCTCACCAGTGCATTCTTTCATGTTAATACATTTCCAGACAGTTGATTTTGGCAATCCTAAGTCTCCAATGGTTCTATAATAGTTTTCAGCTTTCATGACTTCCATTGGCAGAGCTTTTTTCATGTTGAACAATGGCAACTACAGACCCCAAATGGAAGAAGCAAGCCTAGGTATCTTATCCCTGCACTAAAGAAGCAAAGAAACACACCTGAGTAACCAAAAACACCTTTTGACAGACATGATGGTGGCCTAAAATCAGGGGATCTGATCTCTTGTAATTTCTACTGGGTAAAAATCAAATGTATGCAAATAACTTTAAAGTCTGAAATGTGCAATTTAATCACATACAAACTGATTGATTTAACATTTATGCTAATGAGCAGAGGGATAAATTTAAAACTGGGTTTTTGTCCTAAAAATTATGGAGGGAACTGTATTTCAAATGCTTGATATTTCAAAGGTGCTTTCACTTGTCAGAAAATGAGTTAAGGAAGTCAAATATCTACATGTAGGAGAGGTTCTTCATGGGCTGGAACATGCGAGGCTGGATATCTGGGATTTCTACACCTTCCAGGCCCCTGTGAAAGAGAGTCAAGGTTTAGTGGTAATTACATATTTCATAGCCCAGCTAGCAGCTCTGAGAACCTGTGCATCCAGCCTGGCTGGCACTGAGCCTGGCCTGCTGTCGCCTTTCCATCGTCACTCTGCTGACACACAGACTGAAACGGTGCCAATATTCCTTCATGCTCTTACCGCAGTGCACAAATGCTCAGTGCTCTTATATGTCATACACATATGTTTCTGTAATTGCATGTCACTGCTGTCATAAGAAAATTCCAGATCTTGGAAATGACACTGCCATAGGAAAAGAAATCCATTCCCAACATCTACTCAGCAATTTCACAATATTTCTACTGTGGATTCTTCATGAAATGCTCATATAATTTAAGAGCAGCTGGTGTTTTTAAAACTGTGTGGAAAACTGTGGGTTGGATTATAATAGTATTCTCAGTAGTCAATAGTAACTCAGCACTGAGGAATCTCACTGATTAAAGATCAGACTTTCTTCTCAAAATTGATTAGAAATGGTGAGCACTGACTTACAGTGACTGGAGTTGAGTGAGGTGATGAAACTGGTTCAGGTGGATGTAGCTCAGTGGGTTCTGGGAGAGATTCCTGCACAGAAGATACACTGTGAATAATTTGGCATGAAATGTAACACAAGAGCCATGATCACTACAAATTCTAACTCTTCAGGTCCAGTCCAGAATTTCAGACCCGATTAATCATTTTGAACATTATAGACAATGCAACTTTTTCTTTAACTTTTTCTTTTTCTGAAAAAAATTAGATGGTGTGAAATCCAGTGTGTATACATATACAGTAAACATTTCATGACAATTGTACGCAAACGTTTGGACACAACAGTCAAGTTATATGTTAAAATGGTCTACAACAGCATTTGTTTTGTACTCTCCTTTACTTTACGAGAATTTCCCTCAGAGTGAATTAAGTTCTTATCTCACAGAAACTGGGTCTTCCCCTCAATCCCAAAATATACAGTATTGTCAAAATACAGTATTTAATTATACAATTATTAATTACAATATTTTACTTAATTATAGAACTCTAATTAAAAACATTAGAAAAAACAGTATGAACTACATTTAAGCGCGTTTCACTTGTCAATTCCTTTTCCAGTGCAATTACTTATTTTAAATAAACAACGCAGTACAGCATGCAGGGCAAACTCTTCTCTCCTCAGCTTCTGCTCCTCTCAGATTTAATCTTTAATCTGAGCCACTTTTACAATCAAACATGGACTTGATCACTTTTCTGCACAGTACTTTGTGCTTTCCACTGGAATAGATCAATCAACCAATCAATCAATCAATCAATCAATCAATAAACTAATCAGTAATTTCACCCATCTGATCTATCCATCTGTCCTGCTCAGAGTGTTATATTGTTATATTATTCATTTTCTTTCTGCTTTTCTAGGTCAGGTCATGGGAGCAACAAGGTAAGCAAGGTATTCCAGATGTCCCTCACCTCACCAATGCTCTGCAGATCCTCCTGGGGGATCCTGAGGTGTTCCCAGGCCTGATGGGATATATAAAGTCAAACCTCGCTAACTTACCCCCAGTTGGCAAAAGAGTAGGAGAGAGATTGGGGAGACTCACTCACTTGCAATGTCGATAGGGAAAGCAGGGGGGAGCAGGGGGGGGGCACGTACGGAGCCGGGTAAAAGCAGAGCTAGCAGGTAAAGGCAGAGACCAGCAACAGAGGTCAAGTAAGAAAAGATCTTAGACAGGAAAGTGTCTATAGCCTCCAGAAAAGTGTCCTTCAGTGTCTGTAAGCAGCCTGAGTAAGTGGCAACACGAGCAGCGTCATGGTGCTACTGCTACTTAGCATAAGCAGACCAGAGCGATACAAACTAGCTCAGAAGAGTGGAATCCAGTACAAAATGAAGGGAATAGTGGCAGCAGTTGTCCATGTTGTTCAAACAGAGAATAAGTAATCCAGTAGAAGACAAAAACAAACATTGGGAAGATAATCTTTCGAACAAAACAACGCCGGTGCAGCTAGACACGTGCTCAGCATAGTTTGTTCAATTCTAAATTTGCGTGTAAATTAGAAATCTTAAAAATCTGTCAAAGAAACAGGTTGTAAAAAGAAATGGGTTTCAAAGAAACGTCACAAATCCATTATGATTGCTCGCCATCCTCGCCTCTCACCAACTTTAGGGCCTGGACCAATAGGGGCGAGTTAACGGGGATTGACTGTAGTCCCTCAGTGAGTTCTGGGCCTGCCTCATAGTCTCCTCCCAGTTGCCCAGAAAAAATCAGAAGAAAGGCGCCAAGGGGCCATCTTAATCAGACACCTGAATCACCTCAGTGATAAGGAACAGCAGTGACTAGACACCATTTTGGATGCTTGTATTCATGATCTTATTTTTTGGTTACTACCCAGATCTCAGTTCCATGTAGATCGAATGTAAAGCTCAGTTTCTTCTAGAACATATTATTGTATTTCCAGGTCTCATAGCCCACCTCAAACGTCAAACTTTGCTACATACAACCAGACCAATCAGATTCACTGCTTATTCTCAATCAATTGACAGTAAAAACTCACAGAATCTGCAGCGACTGCAGGCCCCTGAAGATGCTGACTGGTAACTCCTTAATCTGATTCTTGGAGAGGTCCCTGAAAAAGAGCACATATGGATTGTTAATGAAAGCTTGCTTTGGCTCGTATATGGGCATTGCCTTAGAAACCCAGATGTTGCACTAGCACTCACAGCTCTCCCAGCACACGTAGCTCCTGGAAAGTGTTCTCCGGCAGAACCTTAATCCGATTGGACCGCAATGATCTGGGGACAACAACAGTGAAATGTCATAAAATCATCATCTGTCAGCGACAAGCCATTTGGGTAATACAATAATAATATTGCAATATTCCGAGGTCCAGATTTAAAGATACAGATTACACCTCACACAGTTTAAAAATGCAATATTGAGGATCTAATTTCCTGTTATTATTCCTGACTAAAGCAGAGCGGCTTTTCATTCCTCATCCAGGCCGGTTATTTATGAAGTAACCAATAAAAGCATGGGGACATCTAGTTCTTTACAATCACATTTAGTCTGAGTAAAATTATGTCACAAATAAATTTTTTACATGTAAATATTTGTGACACATAAACAGCCTTTGTAATGCCTCAAACCTTTTTTAAACTTCATTTGGGCCAAAATAATTTACAGCATTCATTACCTCAACATTAACAATCATTTAGGGTGGCAGTAAATCTGCTCCTCATCCCAAAGAAAACCAGCATGAAGCTGAAGATTAAACCAATTTAACTCTAAAGTAAGAGCTTCGAATGTAAAATGGCAGTGGGCATCTAATTATAAACAGCTTTTGGGAAAGATATGTTAAACTTATTTTCATAATTGAAAAAAAATGGTACAAATGGTACAGCACACTGGGTTAGATATAAGAATTGAAAGAATAATTAAATAATAATTAATTATTTAAATTAATTATAAATATATAAATAAATAATTCTACTACAAATCTACCCTAAAATATCCCATAACCGCTTGGCATTTCACATAATCATGCAAGTTCTGTTTAATTGTGTATACATATATACATACATATACATGAAAGATTATGTGGCCAAATCTACACAGAAATGGTTCACTAGACAGAGAATCAAGCTCCTTCCATGGCCATTTCAGTCCCCAGACCTCGACCCCATTGAAAACCTGTGGAGTGAGCTGAAGAGGAAAGTGCAGAGGAGAGGAAAGATTTTTAAAAGATTGTGCAAAGAGGAATGGTCGACGATCCCTTTTTCTGTATTCTCCCATCTTGTGAAACATTATAGGAGAAGATTAGGTGCTGTTTTTGGCAAAAGGGGGTATTAACATCAGGGGTGCTAATAATTGTGATACACATGATTTGATGTAAAATAATTATTTCTTAATGTGGGATTTTTTCCCACTAAATAAATACACTTGAATTAATGGATGGATTTTCCACTTTTTTCCATTGTGGTCCTATATTATTTGGAAGACAAATGCATTTATTAGAAACTAAAGAACACATCTTAACAAGGGTGTGCAAATAATTATGGAGGTCACTGTATATATGTTTATATGTTGTTAAGATAACTAGATGAATATAAGCCAAAACTTAAATTTTCAATATTGGTACCTATAAACCCCAATCTGCAAAAGTTCAAACCGTGTGTAAAAGGCAATAAAAACAAAAAAAACTTGCAGTTTGCAAATTCCCCAGCACCTTTATTTAACTGAAATAATAAAAGGCATTTTGATGTTGTGGGTAACCGACATGGTAGTATTTTGTAAATATTAGCAATTTTAAAAAATTGATACCTTCAACACTGAAAAAATGGAACAGGTCAAAATAAGAATGATAATTTTACAGAAAGTTCCACTTTTTTCACGACAAAAATCAAACATTTCTCATTTACAAAAGAACTGATGTTGTTCATCATCTACAGGACATAATACTGTGAAAAGATTCATGGAGTGAGGAGAAATCTCCAGATTTGATCAATATAGACAGAAGATTGTTTTCAGAAAAATTATTTATTGAGTTATGTGTCAGAGCAAATGGACCATTCAAACGATGTACAAAGGCGGGCATCTTTGAAAACTGCAATGATACGTTTCCTCAGTTCCCAAATGACCCATCAGTGTACAGTCCAACATTTTTGTTGAAGGTGTTGCAGGTGTCAAGTTCTACATTTCTGTATATTTACAAATTACAACAAAATTATAACTAAATATAACTAAAAAATGAGGTTTGTGAAATAAACTAGTTTATTTAAAATGTTTTTTAATGACATTGTGCATTTAGCTTACCTTTAACTTAAAATGTACATATCCTCTAAATATCTAATAAATTAATCTGTTCTCTAACTCTCATCCTAGACAACTGTAGGGCTGATCCTTAGCCTTACCCTAACTTGACAATTATCTGAGCTTCGCTTGACAGTTTATTAATAATTTGAGTATTAAATTTAAAGCAGTTGACAAAGACAGCTCCTAATACATGTTTTGTGTGGGGGCCACACATTCTACAAACGCTTATAACACTCTGTACAACACACTGTATATGGAAGATTGGGAAACAAAAAGGAATTAAGAAATTGACAGAAACTATTTTTTATTAATTTAAGAAAACCCCAGTGCTCACCACACTTTTCTGACATTTCTGATATATCCTTTTTAAAGTTTGCGAAGCAAGTCCATATGCTGCTTATAGGAAGATATGGTTCTGGCCACAGATCACACACAGAAGGATCTGCTTTCCTTTCATTTTCCCAGACTACAGATAAGCTTCTTCCTCAAGTATCCAGCTTTTTCTGGCTCAGTCTGCTTTCTTTATGAGTTTGCTTATGAGACACACTTGCTGGAAGCTGCTTTAAGCAAACCTGCTGCCCAGGGATAGAAGATGTAAAACCACCACCTGTGGGCTGCACTGGAGGCAGCTTCCTCACGTCAGCGACTGCTGTCGTCAAGGTTAAAAACCCCAGACAGACACGAACAAAGCTGTCGAAACAGCAGGGAAACATAATCTGATTCTCTTATCGTACTACAACCTGCAACCTGCTTTTTAATAAGACAGCCTCACTTTAATTTACCAATGCATTAGTCACATGACAACAGTCCTTTCTCTCTCTCTCTGCTCCTGAATAAGCCTCATCAATATCTCCCTTTTCCCCTTGAGCTCCTTCACTTCCCTTTGATTATTTTTTGCATTTTATTTCCGTGTTCCGCATTTTACTCACAGTACAGTGAGCTGGTCGCAGGACAGCAGGGTCGAGTAGTTCAGCCTCTGAAGCTGGTTCCCTTCAAAGTCCCTTTAAAGGCAAAAAGATGAAGACAAATGTCATTATTTATTTATTTATTTATTTATTAATAACTGAGCTTTTTAGCTTTTAATGTAAGCAGACCAACCATTAGGATAAAGGCCAGATTAAAGCCCCCACATACCCCGGGGTGTTGATACCCCATGGTCTCTACTCCCACTACAGACACCCAACCAAGGACACACGCACACACACACTAAATGAATGTCCACTGAAAGTTGTCAGGTAATCAAATTATAAAACACAAGCCGGCATTTCAATGGATATTTGAAGCCGGCAATTGAATAGACCGTCCTCTTGAATCTGCTCTTTTAAATAAATTGGTCAAACTGATCCTGAAACTGAAGTCCACTCAAGTACATTATAATATTCAGGTTATTTTTACATGTTAATCTGAACTTTCACAATTCAACCTCTGAAAACCATAACACAGAAAGCAATCCACCAACATATTCCACTATGAAAAGACCCCACAGAGACCTGTGACCTTTTGGAGGCACTCAGACCCGAAGCACAGATGAGTCCAGTCGTCTCAATAACGCTCCATCTAGTGATATGTCATATAAAGTTAGGATTAGCATTTAAACTGTGGCTTAAGCCTGGGTGTTTTAATCTTCAAGCAAATATCAGATTGCAACAGCATTGCATGTGTTAGAGCAGTACTATGAGTCCTAAATGTAATATTTAACTATAATGTTCGCTCAATATTACTGGTTTGTTAACTGTTGTTCAGCCTGTATTAAAGCATCTTAACATTCTCTATGAACTCAGTTCCTGTGCTGTTGTGTAGGGTGTGGCCCAATCCACCAAATCCCCCTCCCTGGGAGAAAAAAGAATCTGCTGAATCAGATATCTGATGCATTCAAAGTCTGGAACCAATGCGGTAAAATGACTCAAATCACTACAGCATGACTGATACAACTGGGAATAGTAAATGAGGCTACAGAGTGATAAAACACGGCTGTAGGGACTATTCAGATTCAGATTGCACATTCATGAAAAACATAGAGAGAATCAAGAGATCTGCTGGCCACAAATCAGTAACAGAAGTGAGAGGTTTCAGCATGTCAGATTCTGTTCTCTTCTCGCTTCTCCTGACCTCTCCCCTCATATATCTGTCTCCTGTCACACCAAGGAGAGGGTGATGACCTCCAGAGCCTCACAGGCTCCTCTGTCATTTAAATGGAACCTTTTTTAACATGCTGGCACACTTTTCAGAAGGGCACTTAAGTGTAGAGGAGAGCAAGGAAAATCTCCACCATACCCAGAAGAAGGAGTGGGTTCTGAAATGATCTGGTATGAAAGCCCTGCACCTATTTAGAGGTGGAAAATAAACAGTGGGTATAACATTGGCCAAACTTGTATTAAACCTTAAAAGATAGCATTCGTTAACATATGAGAAGAGAAGAACTTTATTAATCCTAAGGGAAATTATTGGGCCAATCACATGCTTAGTTCTACAAAGTTAGAGATAGAAGTGGAAACAAAACAGAAACATTAGCAGAAACACCACAATTACAATTTAAAACAATCTGATAAAGTGCAAAAAATGATATAAAATAAGAAAATATAAAAGACAAGACAGTTTAATGTAAAGGTAAAAAAAAATAGGAATATGTACATGAATATGTACAGTTAAACAAAAAGGCAGAAAGTGACTCTACAGGTCCTTCTCAAAAAATTAGCATATTGTGATAAAGTTCATTATTTTCTGCAATGTACTGATAAACATT
>JBBIGC010178380.1:0-14845 GCA_037576955.1 Lepidarchus adonis
CTCCCTACCACAACATGCCAAGTTTTTGGATAAACTTAGAAGTCTGGGCGTGCGTGTGTGCGTGTGTGTGTGTGTGTGTGTGTGTGTGTGTGTGTGTGTGTGTGTGTGTGTTTGTGTGCTTATTATTCAGTAGCTAAACAGCACTCATCTCTGAAAGCCATTTCTGAAGAAATGTGATGTGCTACTGAAGGCCACAGGGCACAGTTTGATAAAACAAATGTGTGAAATACAGAGCGAGATGGAGAGTGAAATCTGACCCCATGTAAAGAAATTAGCAAAAAAAAGCATAGCGACTATTTTCTTCTTTTTCAACGTGTCATATTTCATTTGACAAGTGAATCCTTATAAATACAATCCAGAACAACTGTAAAAAGAAAACTAAACCAACTGAAATATGACATGAATGGACCTCTGTGTTCTACATACAAAGGAAACAGGGAACAGGCAACTACAACATGGACTACATTAATAATGTTTACCAAATCGTCTCCTACAGCATAGTACAAAGCACTGCCGGGTGATGAATGTTAAACTTGTTAAGTTAAGGTATTCAGGGTCATTTTTGAATAGCTGGGGTACTATAAGTGAAAAACCAATCCAGTCATATTATTTTGTATGCAGGGATCAATAAATACTCAATTCATTCTAATCAGGGAAAAAATCCAAGGAAAAACTACTGTACTGTATGTAGTAAAATTACAATGAGACTATACACATGGGAACTAGAATACTCAAGGAAGTTTAAATGACACTACAATATATCTAAATATCTGTATAGTTTAATAATTTAGAAATAAAATAAAATAAATAAAGAAGTCATAGCCCGATGTTATGGTAGACTATATGACTAGTGAAGAAAAAGTAAAAGTACTCACAAAAAGTAGAGCATATATCAGTGTGATAAAACAGATATTACTTATAACGATGAAGGGCCCAGCACTGACAGGGGACCCTCAGAGAACACAGTTTAATAAGAAAAATATATGCTATTGGAGAGCCATTATTATATTCTTTCATTTCTTGGCATTTTAACAGCATTCATTCTTTACTCTGGCAGGTTTCATTTTTAAAACCATGGTGAAACTAGTCCTTCCTTATGAAGTCTGCATGGACCCATACTCCTACTCTTTCAGTAGAAGCATCACTGGGAGAAGTAAAACTGCCCAGGCCGTCACTGGGTCAAGTTTTCGTGCCATCAAGGACATCTATGTTGAACGGTATCTAAGGAATGCCTGCGGCATCAGGAGGGATACCTCTCACCCCTCACTGTTTACACTTCTGCCATCTGGAAGAACGTTACGGAGCATCTGGGCATCAGTCCAGGCTGATGAACAGTTTCTTCCCACAGGCAGTCAGACTGCTGAACAGATCTACCTAAACAGATCTGCCTGGTGGACTTTCAAACATTCAGACTGACGTGCAACCTCAGTCCTGTTCATTACTTTTGCTAGAGGCACTTTACAAACTGCATACAGTGACATAACACATGTACTTCACTCATTTTATAGATTGGTTTAGTCTGTACACAGTGGTTTATGTGTCATGGTCGTGAAGCGCTATTATTAAATATCAGCGCTCTGAAAATAAGGCATGCACAAAGGCCACTTCTACGGTGAACAAACTTGTTTTCCCTTTAATTGTACCAAGCGGAGTCTCTTCTGTGCTATTTTCAATAGTGATATTGTTTTTATATACAGTATGAAAGAGCTTCTTTGCTAGTTGTGTATAGATAATGTATGTAATCATTAGCAGTAGTGGCCTTGTGGTTAGGACCTTGTTAGGCACCACTAAAGTAGCCTTGAGCAAGGTACCGTCTCGCTACACTGCTCCCTGGGTGCTGTTCATAGCTGGCCCGCTGCTCCACGTGTGCAGTGGTCAAAAGTTAAATGGACTCTGTGACTGAATGTGTTCATAATGATAAATAGTCACTTTCACATCACTTAATTGTAGGTAAACATACATAAGTCATAAGTTCATACATTTTGGTTGTCAACAAAATGCCCAAAAAGTTATTTGTGCTTACCCCACCACAGGGTCCATCGAGGGATGAAAACATATCAGATTTTCATGGTGAGGTCTGAGTATACAATAACATTAAGCACAATTAGTGTAAACAAAACACTTTCAGTTTAAGGGCAACAGCATAAAAAATGCTTATTAAAGGCAGGTTCAAACCAGGAGTCATAAATCAACAAATTCATTACTGCCTTAAAGGAAGAGCACAGAAACAGAGCTGTGTGTGCATCATTTTGATAAAGTAGTGTATGTTAAGCTTCATTTTGCTGTAGTCGTATTTGCTGTAATTTCCCCCTTATTTCTGTGCAATTTTCTATAATTATTGTTAGTCTGACAGGGCAGTGTCATGTGCAGACTTACAGAGTGTTTTGCCTAAGGACTTTGCCAGCAGAAGCAGCATAAAGGCTAATGAATCTCTATGGCAAAGAAGAAATAACAACAAAGTTAATAGAATAAATTATGAATATATTCACAACAGGCACAAAATGAATGTCAGCATTAGAATGTATGTAATGATGGCTTCATGATTAGCATATATTCTCACTAATTAGAAGGCTTTGATTTTGGTTACAGTGCTTACTTACTCATAGCAGTCAGTGCAACTAGTTAGTTGTCTCTTAGCATTAAGAGCAATGTTCCTGTTTTTTTACTGGGCATTTCTGAATCTAGTCTTAATGTAGAGAGAAAGTTAAAGTGCAGTCTTGGTCATCAAGCAACATTCAGCTGTAATTTCTAATGCCTCTCTTAATGAACAAAATATCTGGAGACTAGGAAAGCCTCCATTAATATGTTTCAAGGGTAAATGAGAACATGGTCCGCAATTGGTATTCAAAATGGGAACGTGGGTAGATTTGTCTAAAGGGCATAATAAATTAGTACAATGATAGTTGAAATGAGTGTTGCAGTTTGAAACATTGAGTGTGTAACGTGTTTTAAGACAAATTGATATTTAAGTGATACCCCAGTTATGAGCAGCCCACTATCACCACAGTGCAGAGACGTGCATGCAGTAGCTATTGCCTGATATTGTGGCAAGGGAAACGAAACTTGCTTCTAAAGTGGAAATATCTCAGTGTTCAAATTTATTGCAACACTACAGTGCTTGTGCTCTGAAAATTTGGATCTCACAATAAACAAAGTGCCCTTCTATGCCACAGTTTGATATCCCAGTACTAACACGTCTAATAGACCTGGTTATTAACTGAAAAGTTCAATCATTTTCCATGAGCAGGGAATTTATCAAAGGAGGGAAATCATCAGACTGTCCTAGAAACCACTGCTGAAGCTAAATCTGCTGGACTCCTACTGTGAGAGACATTATGCCTGCTATGCAAGCTGCAGTAGCTCTTTATAATAAAATCGGTCATGTTGGGCAGGCTCATAAAACACAACTGCTGCCATGCTTGCAAAGCACTGACTGTCAGTATAGTGATGCAACTTGATTGTATACTATTGAAGGTAAAAGTAATAGGGGTGTTTCATGGTTATTTAATTTCATGGTAATTATGGTCAGGAATCAATCATTTCGATCAATAAATTGCACTGACATCTTCATTAATATCATGTGTGCTTGCCTTAGGCACAGTAGTATCATTACTATCAGCTTACTAAGCTATTTTATTATATTGAAACAGTTTCTTCCCTATTTTAACACTGAAAATGCTTAGTCATGGTATCTTTTTTCATCCTTCATATTCATGTCGATTCTAAGAATCATAAAGGCAATATGATTCCAAATGGAGTGTTTTTATATTGATTTCACTTGTCAACACTGTATAGCATCACCTAGAAATTAAGGGAAATAAATCAGAATGTGTAAAAAACAGATGAAAGAACACATAAGGATAAGGAACCAATGTTTGATGAACTGACTGAAAGTACAAGCTGGATTGAAACCACAGAGAATATCTTTGTAAAAATAGTAGTAGACATGTAATAATAAATCCTTACACCTAATATTGTGTCAAATAAAAAAAGATTTTTCCAATAAAAAAAAAAATCTTACATCTTCATATAAACAAAAAAAGAGAATAACCAAAAAACAGATCTTCTGAAGAATCAAGTGAAATTATGATAGGGTAAAGAAATCTTTCCATATGGTCCAGTCCACAAACGGTATGTATAATTTAGCCCCAAAGTCTAAGACAGTGGTTCTTATGTGGTCTTCTTACCCCTTGGTTTGCAAGTTTGGTTAAAGCAAAAATGTGGCCACAATGGTGGTTGTCTCTCTGCACATTTTATGACAATGTTGAACATGTCACTGAATAACAGACATCAACTGTCTCAGAATGAGACCAACATACATGTTCTATGTGCTGCACTTTTCTTCTGAAGCATAACTGCCAAAATGACAATAATTATTATGCTAAAATGCATGTTCAAATCAACAACCACATTCATAATTTTCACTTTAGGAAAATACACTGGGCTTTGCATTTAAAGCTAACTTTTACATACAAGATGAGGGTGGAATCAATGGGCAAACAATGACAGTGTAGAGTGGCAGCTGGAGAGTTGAAGTGGGAGCTATCATTTATTGATAAGTCATGTAATGTTCAACACATTTGGTATGAATCTCTGAATGAAGGCATTTTAGGGACTGTACCAATCAGCCAGATCATTAAAACCACCTGTGTGTGTAGGTACCCCTCTTGCTGTGGCGGGTGGCGGCAATTGATATCTAGTGGAGGGGGATGGGCTACAACATGGTTTCCCCTCGCTGGCCAAAAGGGATGTCACCTGCGAGCAAAGGGAACAGTGGTTGCTGCTCACAGGAGCAATCAGCGGTGATGGAGTAAAAACCTTTTCAGTGTGATTGTTCTCATTCACCACATGGTTCCTTCAGGCTGCTCTGGACTGGCAGGGCTGTTGCTCTTTAGCTAGCTTTGTGCAACCCACTGATAATTTAGGTAAAATGGTTGTTGGGTTTGTCCTGTGGAATGCTATCCCTTCTAAAATCCAGCAAGCTCACCAGTCCAGGCCCCTGCTAGTCTTCAGCAAACGGGCATCCATGGGGTCTCCCTGGTAGGGGAGACTCATTTTCCCCTATTTGAAGAAGTGCACACTATTACAGGAGGGCAGTGTTGGCTCGGGATGATGAGCTTCTCTGTGAAGGGAGCTATGCCATGCTGACTGGTCACTTACAACCCCTTTGACCTACGCTTTCCCCCTCAGGACTCCTTGTTGGGAGCAGTACATGTGCCTTCAGTGTGATCCTCTGTGTGGTTCCCCACAGCTGTGTCCACAGAGAGGATCTTCTAAACCCAAGAATTGTCCCATACTGTCAATGGCCAGAGGAGGCCCATTTACATCTCACCTCAGTCATGCCACTGACGTTCTCAGCAAGCTCCTCCCACTCGCTGTTTTCTACCTATTTTCAGCATAGTGCCAGCACTCTTGATTCCTTCTGCGAACACATCCGCATTCATCTTTCGCTCTGCCGGAGGCACTACCACTGGGCCAAGGCTAAATGCATGTAGTGAAGTTTACATTAACCCCCACACTCTAGTTTTGACTGCTAACAGCTCTGCTCGTGATGCACTGTGTGTTCTGACATTGTTCTAACGGAACCAACATTCCTTTTTTTTGTCCATGACCCTGACACCAATTCATTAGTTGTCCTTTTCTGGAACACTCTCAAAACCTTCCATTTTGGAGATACTCCGACCCCAGCCATGTCAGTATAATTATTGGCATAGAAACTCAGATTTTTACACTTGCAAATTTTCCTGCTTCAAGCACATCAGCTTCAAAAACTGACTGTTCACTTGCCACCTCATATAATCATACGGTTTTACAGGGTCCACTGTAATAAGATGTAATTAATTTAACCTGTCAATTAATTTTGTGGATGGTCAATGTAAAAATAAAATATGAACAAATACTGAATATCAGTGATTGCAGTCTAATATACTAATTAATAATGCACTTTAAATAATAATTGATTCTGCTTAGAGATGCCTAAGCCAAAAAGAATTGAAAATTACAGAGCAGTAAAGTAATATCAGTATGTGGTCATTTATTTATGTATTATTATTTTTTATTATTACGTTATATATGTTATAATCTAAAATACTGGATACACCAATTGTAATTTATTTCAGTCATTTTCTGCCAACCCTACAGCAGACAATAAAGTTACTGTTTGACCATGTATATTGACCAGTGTCAATATAAGTCTTCATGTCTTGTTTTAAGTAATAACATGGTTCTTCTTTTTGTAGAAGGAGAAGAAAAAGAAGACCTAGCATAAAGTGACAATCTGGTGAATGGAGGAGTCCCTGTTGTTGAACAATCAAAATCAAGCCCATGTTTGGATGTTCTATAATCTTTTAGAGGGCCTTATATCAAGATAAGCTTTAATTTCCTTTTTCTGACGGAATTTTATCAGCTCCCTGAGAATATAGCTGATAACAAGAAAACCTACAATTTGTAACAATTTGTTTCACTTTGGTTGAGTTTGTAATGTTTTTTTCATTCTTTTCTTTGGAGCTTTTTTGGACAATTCTAACCCTTGATTATACAAAGGGAAATTAATTTGAATAAAACTACTGTGCATTTGCTGTACTACTCCACTTTCAATTTCAAGTGGGAGAATTGTTCTTAAGTAAATGGCAAGTAAAACGACTAGAAACGACCCAATCACAGACTAGAATTAGTGTTTTAAACTATTAACATTTGGAAAAGAATTTGAAGGGGAGCGCTGGGTTTCATTAAATCAAATCTCTCACATAAATTACAATGGCTGATCGTAGCTGAAGGGTGGGGTGGGGTGGGGGAGGTAATGGTCTTAAAGTTTTAAAAGTTTTAAAACAATGCATGCGAAAGCAAGTGAATGGGCTAATGGTTCAGTGCTCTAGTACCCATGATGGGATAGACATTTTATGAACACACCAGGAGAACTGGTGTTACAAGTTGAAGTACATGCTAAAAATAATTTACGCTACACAGTAAAACACATTGCTAATAAAATTCAAATTTGGGGAGAGTGTAGATAAGTCTTTTGTTAAACTGCAAAAAAATTACAAACAACAACAAAATAAATATAAAAATCAAACAATTAAATTTGCAAATTGCAAATATTCATATTTCACTCATAATGTATTACAGTCAGTTCATCTCTGCAAATTGAAACAAGGCCTACAGAAAACACACCACTGCTCTGTCATTAGCCAGTGGACCAACAGACTAAAACACAAAGCACTCAAATTCTAAACACTGTCTCTGCATAAAAGATACAAAATGGCATTTCTAAAATCCAATTTGCCTTCACAATAGTGCGGGTATAATTACCACAGTCACAGCAAGTCAATAACACAGGAGCTGATTCATGCACATCATTTAACTTTCTCCCACGCCAATACTGACGCTTAATTTAGTAAAACTCAGTCCCCAGCAGTCTCTACACAACAGCACCCACCAACTGCCAGTCAAACAATGGAAGAACCATCACGGCGCTGTTTAATTTTCTCCCACTTCACCAATCCTGCAGCTTCATGAAACTAGGTCCACAGAAGTGTGTGCAGTACTGTATGTGCTGCTACTGCCAGCTGAACAATAGAAGGAGAACAGTCACGATGTTGTTTATCCCTCACATCAGTGCCACCCAGCATTTCCCACTATGTGCCATGTGCCTGAAACTAATTTTGCCCAGTTCTTAATATCTGAAAGGCAAAGGAACCTATGGACCTAGAACTCTGAATATTCTTGTTCTACTACATGTGGGGAAGACCAACGTTAGGGCAAAGGGTCTCACCTGGTAAGTGTATAAAACTAAACTTGTTGAGACATTTCATATAAAAAGTGTTAACATTATAAGAGTCATGATGGGATTTTAACATTCTTTGGAACTATGGATCAACAAGAGTCAACACTCTTCAACATAGTCCTACATGATCAATACTCATCATCTCCACAATCAACACTGGTCAACATAGACCTACATGATCGATACTCATCATCTCCATGATCAACACTGGTCAACACAGGACTACATGATCAACACTGGTCAACACAGGCCTACACGATTGATTCTCATCAACATCCATGATAAACACTGGTCAATATACATGGTCAAACTGTAACTTTATTGTCTACTATAGAGTTGGCAGTCACCCATATAAATAACAAATAAGCCGTCTCCTTATTATGTTTAAAGTTAACATTACCAAATGCCTGGTGTACTGTAATTTTTTTCTTCTCTTTTTATCACTCTCCAGTGTCGACCAGAGGAGGATGGCTTCCCTTCTGAGCCTTGGTTCCTCTCAAGGTTTCTTCCTATAATTAGGGAGTTTTTCTAGCCACTGTCACCTTTGGCTCATTGGGGCTCGGACCCAGATTCTAGAAATTCTGTAAAGCTGCTTTGTGACAATGTCAGTTGTAAAAAGTGCAGTATAAATAAAATTGACTTGACTTGACTAATGTAGCAAATGATATGAAAAGACACCTAATGACTAATCGCTGTATTCTGACAGAATATTACAGCTTCCAGAAGGGGCATATGCACAACGTTAACCCAGGTGGCAGATTCACATGTTTTTAATAGAAATATGTTTGAAACCATCAAGCATCCATCATTACGGTTCTGCGTTTGAAAAAAGAGAAGCTGAGGATAATGGCAGTTTAAAAATGGAATGAATGGGAAACAGTAGGAAAAGTGTGTACCCCTGTTTGACAAGCTGCACAACATGTGCATTTTTATGTCAGAACACCAATACTATTTTCCCTTTAAATGTCGCCTTTAGTGAGGGGAAAAGCGAGTATTGATTAACTGCAACACCTCAGCACAAATGCTTAGTCATTTTAAAAATAGTTGTTCAGCCTCTCTTCACTTTCATGTCCATTCTAAGGAGCTTATATCAAGTGGGACTCACATAATATAGTGTATAAATTTAAAAATCATGAGATCTATGAAATGTCAGAGGGAATGCTGATATTTCAAAGTTGCTCAAATTTGATTAAGAGTTGCATCACTGTGCCACATACTTCTGGGGCTCATTTGTATTCCACTGGCTCTCTAGCTGCATGAAATAACTTCTGTTTGCAATAGGATGGAAATGAATATTGAAAAGCTGTGTGAGTTGTGTTTCAATACACTTCTGCTAAAAGAAATTTGTTTGACAGAATACAGAAAAAATGAGGCATTGTGTATGCACACTCTGCATTTATGACCATTTACTATGTAAGCAACTATTGTTTTTTACTTTATTGGTCTCATTTTGCAGTTGAGTATGAACTGCAACTCAGTTCATGAAGGAAAATCATTTGAAACCATGGACATTTATATTTGTTTGTATATAAACATTTGTTTTCAAAACTATAAAAAATTACAATACAGTAAAATACTGAACACGTCTACAGCAAGTCTTATAAAGGCAATGAAACTGAAGCATGTCCTCATTTATATTTCCCTTTAATAACACACCTGAATGTTTAAAAAGGTAATTAGTGATTTAACCTTGACTTCCTTTTTCAGAGGGATATCAATATGGCAAAAAGGGCAAATTCACATTTGGGAACATGGGGAAGATCAGAGAGCACACATACAGTGGTGCTTGAAAGTCTGTGAATCCATTAGAATGTTTTAAACTTAACCAACTAATTATTATGATACATTACTTGTTCAATTATATTTTATATGTTCCCACTCTCAAATAAATAAATATATAAATAAATAACATGTATCTGTGTGACCTCTGTTTTTTTTTTGTGTGTGTTTTTTACAGCTTCCAGTGATTCTAATAATTTTAACACAGCAGCTGCCATTTACATTGCATGATGCATCACACAAAATTATTTTTTGAAACCAAATATTTATTTATTTATTTACTGTATTTATTTATTTATTTATTTATTTATTTGTGAACACAATATTATTTATGCATTTCTAGTTCAATGAACGGTTTTAATGGTGTATTTTTATGTATTGTTCTAGTTGAATATGTTACTAATGTTTTCAAGAACGTCACACTATTAACCATCATAGTGGATCTGTTATGTTTTGGAGATTTCTTTCTGTAAGGGTTCTGTTAACCTTGCAAGGATACAAGAACTCATGAATTTTTCAATGAAATTGATATTTTGAAAAGGAAACTGCCTCTTGGGCCAAGAGCTGAAACTAGGTCATGGTTGATCTTTCAGTATGACAATCATCCCAAACTGCCCAATGGTCCAAATCCACACAAAAATGTTAAAATAAGCACACAATCAAAACATATTGACATGTTCAGCTATCCCATTCTCTGACCTCAAACCCCAAACATGTGGGATGAGTTGATGAGAGTGCCACACGGCCGCCTGTGTAATGGTTTTCTGCATTTGGGGACTGCATTTCATGGTTATTGGGCTTATTTGGGGGTTAATGTGTTTATGTATGTGCTGTGGGAATCATTTGGGTTATTTTCTGTGGGTTTTTAGGGTAAATGGCTGATCCACTGTCATTGGGATGACTAGCCATTTCAGTGCCATGGTGGTGGCTCAGCCATTGATGGCAATTGGGTTCTGATGTCTGAAAGCTTTGTATGTACTACGCCAGTTGGGGATTCACTTGCTTCACAAGATCTTTTACAAGCTTTAATAAAGCAATGGGCCGTTGTCCAATTCGAGCATTAAACCCTGGTGTCAGTCTCCATCTTTTCCCTCAACGATTATCCAAGCCAGAAAATCATCACAATATATTCTGTTTCATTTGTTTAGTGCTCACGTTTACAGTAAGTCCAAATTCAGTGAACAGCATTTTAGTGTTTATGTTTGTATGTATTTTTTTATACTCTTCCTCTTTGTAATACAGAATGGGAACAAGAATTGGGCTCTACACAATGCTGTGTTGTATGACCTCACTGTGGGTTTTCTTCCCAAATGGAAAATGAAAGCCTGGGGAGTAAGATAACAATGTCCTTCCAGTGTCCTTTCTGGTTATCAAGGAGGGCAGGTACTGACAATGTGTGGAGTGCAGCATGTGTTACATTGGTACCATATCCAGCTGTGCACTTAGCTGCCTGGTTGTTAATGATATGTCACACAAAGATGATGCACTGCTCTGTGTACATGGAGACTGGGTCACCAACAATGCTCCTCATCTTTTAAGGCTGAAAGAAGTTTATGCTGAGCATTGAATTGGATTGGATTGGATTGTCACTAGAGTATATGCCTTTATTTTGACTATACACATGCACAATGACATTGAATACTACTCCTCCAGTGCAGACATGTATGTAGAATAAGTATTGGGTTTTATGATTAAAACTTTAGCAACACTTTATTTTAGATTTGGCAATTTAACAATTAGTAAACTTAAAAAAGTAATTCCTTTAAAGCATATTGCATTATTGTTTTTAATGATTTATTTCTTTCCTTTTTTTTTTTTACTTATGCTCTGAAATGTGTCTTGTATTATTGAAAATATATAAGAGCATATTGTGTGTTTACATGGATACTGTACGAATGTACTGATTTCAGAACTATCTACAAAACTCTAATTTTTTATTACTTCACTTATTTAGTATTTAATAACTGCTAATTTCAATATTTTACTTGCTTAACTGATATAATGAACTTAATCTCACATAAAGACGTTAACACTGAATAAGTCAACAAACAGTGAATAACAAATTTACAGAAAACCTTATAAATATCTTAAATAAAAGTGTATCAAATTATGTATCAGAATATATATTAATGAAAAATTGTGTTGTTTTTTGACCGCATTTTCTATATGTCTTTATATGTCTATATGGCTTCTATATGTCTTTTTTATTATTGTTAAGATTTCCAGGAAAATATGTTAAAAAAGTCTAAATGTAATTATTGAAAAACATATATATTTATGAATCATATCAGCAAATTAGGCATTTCACACAGTCAGAACAAACCCCAGTAGGTCAAATCCAGTTTAGATTCAGATATAGTATTACTGAGAGAAAAAGTAGCTATCAGGGCATTTACTGTACAAGGTTGGTCACTCAGTTAACGTTCTGTTCTATGCTTATGTACTCTGCAGCTGCTCTATTACACTTTTTCTACTAAACTCAGATTTTAAGGGTGTTAGTACTTAGTGACTTAGTACAAAGTGAGATAATGCTAAATCCTGAGAATAAGTGAAAATGACAATGAACTTGAGTGTTCAATTATAATGTCTGAATTTGTAAAAAAAAAAAAAAACAATTAAGACCCATTTGACTTTTTAAAAAGTTACATTTTTATTCAAACCCAATGCTTAAACTGAACATTTCCAGGGTATTACAAAATAATGTGGAGAAAAGAACTGCAAAATGACCATTACTGACTATTTCGCTCCTGCAAGCTTTAATTAATTACTGTGTATAATTCTAAGTTAATGAACTACCCATTTAGTTCAGCCGCTTCAGCCTGCATGCCCTGATAATGGTTCAGTATAAATACTAGTATGCTTCAGGTTAAAAGCGTTTGTGTATGGTCAGCAATACAGTGAGTAAATGAATAGATACTGGTTGTAGAAAATCAAGGAGGATTCAAAGCAATGCCATGAAAAGTCAAGGTACCACTGAAGAACACAGATCAGGAAGGAGGAAACTGCTAACAGGGACTGAAAAAGCTGTGGCTTAATTGTTTCTATTTTAAAAAACCCTTAGAGTTCATATCTGTAAATGTGGCACCAAGTACTGTTGTTAGATGAGGGGAAAAAAAACCTTATGATTTAAAATCAAATAGCCTGACTGGCAGAGAAAATCTCTCCATCAACACCATCCCAAGATGGGCAGCATTGTGCTATGGGCTTATCGGGAGCAAAGCACTGAATGCATCTTAACACTGAAAGGCAAATGTACAGAACAAACTACACAAAAACAGATTTCTTCCTGCTACAGCTAAGGCAAAATATTTTTTTCAGTTTTTCAGACTGTGGAGTGACCACAAACACAAAGTAAAAGCTTCTAGGTAATGAAATGAAAATGAAAGTGCTGACAGGAAAAGAAAATGCCCAGTTAAAAGCCAGATTTGAACCTCACTGCTGTCTTAAAATGTAGCTTGAGGACCCTCAGAGAATGTTTTCAAAATCCATAAAGTAACAAAGAGTTCATTTGCAATGTCAGTAGACTGGGGTGCCACTTTAAAGGCATATGAAAGGAACAAAATACTAAGGCCTGATAATATATTATATTCCATTCTTCTTTTTAGTATGCTCTCTGAGGGCCCCAGTAAAAAACTTTTTTTTTCTACACATTAATTTTAATTTTGCATTAAAGGATATATAGTTTTAGCACCAAATGTTTTTAAAAACATATGCTTCATGGTGTGATTCTACAAACTTAATAAACTAATAGATAGAATCTGAAAAACACTTTGCAGGCCACTGCATATACAGTATAAGCCTTTGAATTGAAATTGGGCAAAGTTGGATTTGAAATGTCAGTTTTTCATGGGATTTGGTAAGGATTTATAGGGTTTAAAGAAGAGGTGTCGAGCTCATTTGTAGAAATGTAGGCTACTGTTTCTAGTATGGGTTTCTTTACATGGACTAAGCACAATAGAACTTCTGATCTTGACTTGATTAGTTAAAGCCTCTGAAACAGATAAGGAAATTGGACTGGCATCTCTAATGGGTTCCTTCTTGTTTTAATTTATAACAGTACAAAGGTAAAAAATAAGCAATACTCTTTATACCAACAGTTCATCTGAACAGCCTAAGATTAAAAATGTAGAAAACACATTTGCCTAGCAAACATTTCCCACAAATGCTGCCTTCTGACTGTGTGGCATAACTGAGCTGATCACTGTGAATCACTGATGATGTTCTGAATCACTTTGTGTTCTAGTCCATGAGCAATGGTGTCTCTGATTTTTAAGCTCAATTTCAAAGAGTAGGGAAACTGTGTAAAATACAAACAAAAATCTGAATGCAATGAGTTGCAGATGTCATAAATCCATATTTCATTCACAATAGAACATAAAAATCATGTTGAAAGTGAGTCATATTAATTTTACATGAAATGTATTATTGGAATGGGACAAGAAGTAAGTAGTACTTATGGTATAGGGGTGGATTAATGTCAGTGGAATTGACAGTTTGCATATCTGGAAAAGCACCATCAGTATGGAAAGGTAAATATGTTTTAGAGCGACATATGCTCGTATCAAGACCATGTCTTTTTCAGGGACACGCTTGCATATTTTAGCAAGACATTACTAAACCACATACTGCATCTATTACAGCAGCTTGAATTTAAAGTAGTAGACTCTGCGTGTTGAACTGGCCTACCTGCAGTATAGACTTTTCAACAAATAAAAACACATCAGAAAATGAAAAATATTAAAAAAAAGACTTTTCAGCAGCTAAAATCCTGTATAAAGTAAAAATTGGACAACCTTCCTCACCCAAAAGTCCAGCAAATGATCTCCTCAGTTTCCAGATCTTTACCCACTGTTGTTAAAAGAAGAGAGGATGTTACACAGTGGTAAACATGGCCCTGTCCCATTTTTTGAGAGATGTTGCTGCCATGTTTTTCTTAAAATTTGAGATGTAGTCAATGTAAACATTTGATATGTGTTTTACTGTGAATTAAATTTGATCTCATGAGATTGCATTTTGTTTTTGTTTACATTTGACATAGTGTCCCATCTTTTTTGGAGTCGTGGTTGTAAAAAAAGCATGCACACACAGGTGATTCATAAGTTTTTCTTTTGTTACGAAATTATGACATGTACACTGAATGTGCAGAAGTAAGTACACCTCCATATTACTTCTGAAATCAAGGATGTGTATGTGTGGTTATGTTTTCCTACAAAAATTATACTGTGTTTGTGCAACTGAACACCTTTTTAGCAGTGGATGCAGCTTAAAATAGCTGAATTCAGT
>JBBIGC010178408.1:0-14842 GCA_037576955.1 Lepidarchus adonis
ATATATATACACACACGTCTAATATTATTTATTTATTTATTTATTTTCTCTTTTTTCTCTCTCTTTTTTTGTATAGCCATTTCAGGATATTTGCATGTCCATTGTAGGATTACACATTTGGTGATGCAGTACCAAATTAATCCACTAGGTGGTTCCTCCTCTTTACTTTAGATTGAATTTCCTACCAAACCACTGTACAGTAATTGCAATCCATTAGAAAACAAGTTGAGGGTTAAATCATTTATTGATGAAGTAATTGAGCCTTACACACTGGCAGTTGTCCACATGCTTTTGGCAGCCTTTGTGCATTATTCTGCCACAATAGACTACAGTTTATTTTACAGTTGTTTGTTTTCTGATGTCCGATATTTCATCCCACAAATGTATGAGGACACTTCTAGTGCTGTTGCTAAAGCCTTTCCCCTCTCTCTGACCTGAGTACAGGTGGATTAGATCTGATCCTGATGCCGGGGCTTGGCTTTGATAAGAGTGGAAACCGTTTGGGAAGAGGTAAAGGCTTCTACGATACCTACCTGGAGCGCTGCGTAAGGCATCCCAAAGGAAAACCCTACACCATCGCGTTGGCCTTCAAAGAGCAGCTGTGTAAAGAAGTCCCAGTGGATGAAGGTGACATGCTCATCGATGAAGTGCTGTATGAAGACTCGTGAGCACTCTCAACACTCTCACATCTGTCGGATATCGTGTCTAAAAAGATATGAGGTTAAACACATTCATAGCTTTTCTTATGACTTCATTACAACAAAATATTTTACACTTTGTGAGACTGAGCTGGAAAAATGGTCAAAAACAGTGGTAAATCTATTATTTGCATTTTTTTACATTAACTTTGCTCTCGCACACTTGATTCATGTTCAGAGCTTGATAATCATCCAATCATTTAAATCAGATGTGTTATATTTGAAAAATGTGGATCCTTATGTGCATTCGCTGCCTGTCCATGTGATTAGAAATGTCTTCTAGAAACGTCACTACAGCTCCACTATGTGGGTTTACAGTCCCATCTGTTTCTGCACATCCTCAACCCTCTTCTACTCCATTCACCATTGGTCAGTTTCTGTCCACAGGACCCCTGGTTGGCCAGATGGTGGTGTACCATTCTGAGCCCAGCAATAGTGGCTGAGTTTAATGCACAGCAATGGGGTTAATGAGTGCACAACTGTTTGCTGGGAGGGAAATGCCAAATCTGGGCAGCAGTTTACATGTTACTGGTTTAAATGGGCTTCAAGGGTTCAGCTGAAAGGATATTGAAGTGGCACAGGTTGATCCAAACAGCAATTAAATAGTAAAAGACGAGCAAAACACAATAAAGAGCACTGAGAAAATGACCCTCACTGTCAGTGTTGTTCTCACTGTTTTTTGCTTTACATTGACCTCTCGAGCAAGGTTCCAACCAGAGCCTAAATAACGTCAAAAGCTCTTGATTGACCGAATCAGATTGTGTGTGTTAGGCAGCTTGTTAGATGCAGACTATTAAACTGGGTCTATATTTAGGATGGGTCATTAAAATATTGAATATCTAAAGTCTTTAAAATAAATGGATAAATAATAATAATTTCCTTTTTTTTAAGCTGCAGCACAAGCCCACAGAAAAGAGAGACATGCTCTTCTTTTGGTGTAAAATGGTGTTTGGCAAACAGCTTTTAGGTGCATCACCATCACGTTCTGGCAATGAGCTATAAGTGGTGGTTGGGGTGAAGGTGAGCAATCTTTGATGAGGAGTCGATTAGTTCTGGTTGAGTGGTATTTCTAAACAAAATTGCCGTCCCATTATACTCCAATATCTGAGACTTTGCTTTTGCTGCTATTCTCTCTTTGTATAATGCATATCTCAAATAGACACAGAATTAATTGATGCATTGGGTTTGTGTGAATTAGTGAGAAGCTAATTGACAGTTTACTCATATCTTCCCTTACTGATGCGTTCTTCATGGGGCAGTGTGCCTTCCAGTTTTACTTATCCTTCTGTTTTAAATTCTGCCTGTACCCTTTCATTCATTTAAATACCACGCTTGTGACTGTGAAATATGTGAATTTGGTGCTACTCTACAGTAAAACAAGACAAATGCTGTGTTTTGTAAAATAACATGTAATAAATGAAATAAATCTATTCATATGCCTGTTTAAAGCTATTTGCATTTAATTTTTCAGACTTTGTGGCCCGAAAGCGGCAACAGAAGGCCTGCGACTTTACTAACACGTGACAACAATCACAAACCGTGGCATTTTCAAAAAAGCCAAACCAGTGGCTTTGTCCCAGTTATCAAATGCTCATTTTATCATCAATCTGTCACGTCCTTACTGCGTGTTTCTTTTCTTATGCACCATTTTATCTGCTATCAGTTGAACAATTGAAGTATTGCATTATGCTGGCAAAAATGCAATCAAGTGTAATGAGACACTTCAGCAGACAGGAAAGTTTTTGTCCAAATGTTCTACATCACAAATGTCTCCCTATGTAGTGCACTAATAATAATAATAATAATAATAATAATTTGAATTTATATAGAGCCTTTCACAAACTCAAGGTGTTGATTATGATTTCACTATGATATGTTCAGCTATTTTGCTTTCTTCATACAAACAGTGCACTATACAGTATATCCAGTAAGAATTTCTGCACACATGTAATATCAATATTTGCTAATAGGCAGCAGACATTTTTTTTAAGCTAACTGCTAAAATTATTAAAGCTTATGGTCTTATGCAAAAGCTGTGATATCTGCCAGAAGAGGTGTTACTAAGTACCGATTATGTAGGGTGCCCAAACTTTCGCACAGTGTCATAATAATGCTTTAAAAAAATTTTGGTTCAATTTATGGCATAAAAAGTGACCATGCATCAATTTTTGCTGAAAATATTGTGTATTTTTTCTATGTCCTAGAGAGCCTTTGTTAACATATTTTCAATTACAATTGCTGTTATTTCTACCAGAGGAGGTTCAGTTCCCTTTTCTTTCTCCAGCTTAGAGAAACATTGGGCAGTGGTGGCCTAGTGATGCCCTTGTGATCTGAGGGTTGCAAGTTCCAGCTCAGGGAGAACTGAGGAATCCTTGAGCAAGGTACTGTCCCGCTGCACTGGTTCCTGGGTGCTGTTGATAGCCGCCCACTGCTCCATGTGTGGACGAGTTAAAGGTCACATTTCACTGTAATGCACTTTGTGTGATGAGTCGTTTATACAATCACATGCGATCCCCACATGTTTCACAATGTTTCCCTAACGATAAGCCGCCCCATATTATAAGCCGCCCCATTCTACAGAAAATGCTCTTTTTTATTTAAAGCTCTAAGATAGGAGAGCTGCAGCATTACTGAATTTACACATCTGAAGTAAAAGGCCTTTGCAACTCTTTGCAACATTCTTTGCCGCAACACAAGAACTACACGATACAGGTGCTGTGCCGAAATCCTTCTCCCTACCAATTCCTACCCCATTTCATCATTGTCTCTGAGCTTTCGCTTTGTAGCTCAGTGTATTAACCGAAGTCATATTAATGTAACGTGAGTAATTGTTTATTTCTTGCATGATATTTGAACAAAATGGCTTTGTTTAAACACACCGCTGTGTTCGGTGCTAAATCAACACGCGTGTGCACATTAACAGTAATAATAAAAGAGAAAAACAACATTTTATGTGCAGTATAATGTGTGAGTTGTACATGAAGACATGTTTATGCAATATACAGAAAATCATGCTAAGAGAATGTAATATGTTGTTTGCTAGTGGGAGGATGTTGGTACAACACCCAGCACAACATCTTCACTGATTTATCTTTGCTTTGTGTTGCTTTTCAAACTGTTCGTCGCTGCAGTAAACAGTACGTTTAAATTCAACTACGGGTAATAATTTGTGGATGTTGACTTTTTGTGCACGGAATTATACTGTAGCTGAGTACTCGCACACAGAGTTATCGCTCACGCAAACACAACACAGTACAATTATTCCGTCTTCCTGTAACACACAGAACATGAACAATAATCCATAATCTCCCCACTCCCATGATGCACCTCTCCCACACAGCCACTAGTATCACCCCAGGACCATTACTATGCTTTTAACGAATGTGTTTTCAAGTTTTTAGATAAATCGCCCCATTTAAGCAAGCTGCAGGCAATTCCAGGTTATGTATAGGCCGTGGCTCATCATTAGGGGAATACAGTCGTTACTTTAGTTTCACTTTTCCTTCCCTCGCTTGTGTTGCAACTGACTTGCTCATTGCTGGATGTCAACTGTGATTAGCACTATAATAATAAACTAGAGCACTGCCCCTTGCCTAATGCTCTTCTGTGTAGAGTAGCTTGTTTTATTACTCATAAAAATACACGGCTATCACATGCATGCATTATCATCTGTTTGTATCATCCATAATTAATAATGTATTATTAATCGGAATGTATGGATTTTTTATCTGAAACTTGGGTTTCTGTTTAAGCTACTCTTACTGGAACGAATGAGACTTTACCCAGTGAATTGTAAAGCAAATCCAAGCTAGCGATGAATGGGAAGATGGGCAGATGTTATTTCATTACAATGGCACCTGTCAGGGGGTGTAATATGTGAAAGTAGCAAGTGAACAGTCAGTTCTTGAAGTTGATGTGCTGGAATCAGGAACTTAAGGATCTGAGGGTCTTGTTGTGATGTTTAGAGCATCTCCAGAACAGCAGGTCTTGTGGAGTGGTCCAGGTCTGCAGTAGTTACCAGAAGTGATCCAAGGAATAACATCTGGGTCATGGGCACCCAAGGCTCACTGAGGGATGTGGGTAGTGAAGACTAGCCCTACACAATATGTGGCAGGTGGTGTTAATGTTATGGCTGATTGATGTATCTCTGTGTAATGCCTGTAATAGGTGAGCAGGGTGATAATTGCAATGAGAGCCATGCTGATTGCTTCTGTCTGACAACCCCAATGTGTCGCCATGCAATTAAAATCACATTGCACAGGAATAAAGGGACAAAAGACTGGAAAAGAACAATGCAAAAGAGGAGTAGCAGGCCTTTACATCCGAAAGAGAATGTGAGATCTTGTGTGTAATTTTGCTTTCTGGAGGCAATGACAAAGATGGCCGCTCTGCTCCTCACCCTGAAGCTTTATTAAACCGTCTGTGATTGGCCTTTGTGAAAGGTTATTATCATCAACATTTCTCAAGCACTGATTACCTTTCTAAACCCGTGATTTCCTTTGCAGCATTGTCCAGTCCAGCGGTTGGTGCATGGCCAGCGGAGGCCCACTGAGAGCAGCCCATGAGGGAGTTTTCAAGACTGCTGTGGACAAAGTGGATATTTTTGCCAGTTAAATGTGAAAATGGCAGTTAAAAGAGGTTATAACTTGGAGTAATGTAGAATCTAACTGGGAATTATATATATACGTCCTCGAGTTACGTTCCTCCAAGTGTGACGTAAGTCGAATTTCGACGTAAGTCAGAATTCGGGCAGATAGCTAAATATCAGTCTCTCTCGCCGTATTACCGTAAAGCATTTAGTAGAGGTTCAACTGCATTTTACTACTGTATATGTGCTGCTAACTGCCTCCCACCATTTCTCCCAGAAAGTAACTCTGAAGACATTTATTATCAACCAACTGTGTTTACTCTAACCAAAAGACCCTAATCAAAAGTTTACATACCCCTGTTCTTAATACCGTGTATTGCCCCTTTAAACATCAATGACAGCTTTTGTGGTAGTTGTGGATGGGGCTATTTATCTTCTCAGGTGGTAAAGCTGCCCATTCTTGCTGCAAAAAGCCTCCAGTTCATGTAAATTCTTGGGCTGTCTTGCATGAACTGCATGTTGGAGTTCTCCCCAGAGTGGCTCAATGATATTGAGGTCAAGAGACTGAGATGGGCATTCCGGAACCTTCACTTTATTTTGCTATAGCCAATGACAGGTCAATTTGGACTTGTGTTTTGGATCATTGTCATGTTGGAATGTTCAAGTACATCCCATGTACAGCTTCTGGGCTGATGAGTGCTTTTTGATAATTGACCAAATTTCATGTACCTTTGTAGCTCACCCATCCCATCAGCGATCCACCACCGTGTTTCACAGTAGGAATGGTGAACCTTTCATCATAGGCCTTGTTGATTCCTCTCCAAATGTAGCATTTAGCGTTTCAAACAGCCACACTACTTTTTTTCAGGGTATCTTGTTTTTTTGTAATTTGTGGGTTTTTCATTGGATCCAGAACAATTTTCCTGGCAGTTATGACTGAAATTTTACTTGGTCTACCCACCAATTATAAGCAAACAGATCACAGGTGAAGATGATTACCTTTAATTAAACTTGTGTGCATGTTATCATGTAAACTTTTGATCAGGGTCATTTGGGTAGTTTGTGTTGTGATTATTAATATTTAAAAAGAGTAAACACAGTTGATTGATAATTCAGCCAAACACTAACCATGATTCACTGATACATGTGGGGAGTAGGCTAGACTGCCTGATACCAAAGAGGAGCTCCTGTTGTACAAAGGAAGCCTTGGTTGCCCATGACCCCATGTCCTTCTCCAGACCTGGAGCACAAAATATGCTGCAACGTAGCTTTTAGTCCAAGAAACAAATAATTATCAGATTACATTGAAGTCGTCCTGGAATCACTTTTCCTCATGTTTATATGTAGCTAAATTTGGACTTTGATTGTAAAATGCACAAAGCAAAGGCACAGAAATAATGCCTTTGATTTAAGAAGATGATTATTTGTTTTACTCCCGGTTACTCAGACCCCCAGTCTACTAAAGGCGTGTGTGTGAACTGCTGTGAGAACTGTTAGCTTCTCTTTTCTTTCCGTTTGGGGAGTCTGTGAAAAGATCACTCCCATTTCTAGCTGAATTTGTACAGTGTGGCATTTGATCCAAACACCACTGCTGCCACAGCTGCCACTCAGAGAGCGTAAGCATGAATAACTCCACCTACTGTGACATCACCTGTATCTATTGCTATAATCTGAGACTCAGTTTGAGGATGAAGTGGATTTTTTAAACTAATTTAATATATTTAGGGTGGTATGAAGAAATGGATATTATTGCTAATTTCAAAAAATGTTTACCTCATTGACACATTTTTTCTCCTAATTTTGTTAAATTAAGAAATTAAGACGGCACTTCCTGCCTGTAAAAGTGCACTTCTTTTTCTTTGGGCTGGTCACTTTTGTGGTGCTCATCTCGAACAGTCTGACCTATATTTAAGTTGAGATCACGATTTGGACTAGGCTTAGTCATCAGAGGTGTCCAGAATCGGTCCTCGAGGGCCTGTGTGCAGCAAAGTTTGCTGGTTCCCTTCCTCAACCACCATCACTAAAACGGTCAATTATCAGGTGTGTTGATCCAGATGTGCTTGAGCAAGAAAAGCATTTTGAACACTGAAGTTTACAAGCTCACCTCTTCAGACTAGTTTAGAATGGTTAAACTTTCAAATGTGGTAATCAATTTAAACTTTCATCTGTTTGTAGTGATTTCCCATCAGCATCAACTGCAACAAAGACAGACAAAGGCAAACTGGCCACAGTGTGAAAATATCAACTGCTCTCAGGCCTGCAGTATCCAAAAAGTATACCCCCAAAAAGTTTATGAGTGGAATTAAGATGCTTCCCTCCCACAATGTGATTTTGATGGAGCACAGCAGAAGGTTTCCTCAGCCTGCCCTCTGTTGATCATCTCAACGTGTCTCCTGCTCCATCAGGACCAGTGAGATCTGAGAAAAGATTAATTAGGAAAAAATCAGACAGGGTGCCAACTCTCAGCACGGGCGCTCATTATAAGGAATTAATAAGGCGAAGTTCGGCCGTGTGCTGGATGGGCCTGGCCGTGTGACAGGTGGAGTGGAATGACGCAGGCTTCACCCCACCAGCCATAAGGTTTGTTGGGCCTGGAGCTCACCCAGCTCCTTCCAATAATAGCCCCTTTATTTATCAACTGCTCCATTCCTTCATACTTTCAATGAAAATTAGGCTGGCATTTTCCTCCTTAACTTGCACCAGTCGTTTTTTCTAAACCTTTTTCATGCTGCTTTGACGTCTAGAGTTTGTCAGCAAGGTTGAAAAAAGTCGATATGGCTGGAAGATCAAGAGAAAGTTCTGAGGCCTGCGTGAGGCTTTGAAGCCACCTATTAATTTCGACCGCTACCACAGCTTTATCGGTTCATTGCTGGCCAGACTGAAGGCCTTTTGACTAAATTAGCTGTTTTTGCTTATTCAGTGCTTTCGCATTCTCTTGGCTGCAGCTCCTCATGACATGGAGAAGTGCTTTTGTGCTGTAAAGAGATGGCAGATGCCATTCAGCACTTGGTTTCATGTAGAAGGTTAACACTCAACTGGAATGTCCAGTCGACCCGCTGTCTGCACATTTTCAATGGCAAGTACAATGATTCTGACATTTCCTGAATGTCAACAATCACATCAACAATAAAGACAGAGATATCAGAGCTAAATTTACAGAAACAAGACATTCACATAAAGAATAGACAGAACAAAGGAGGGGTAAAAACTCTGATTTGAGTGAATTTCAAGATTCAAGAGTGAAGACTGTTTATTGATCACATACACAGGTAAACTAGTATAACATGAATTGATATGTACACTGAGGTTTATATAGAGGATTACATCACATGAAAAAGAGAAATTAAGAAAATGTAAGTATAAAGTTAAAAAATATTATATACAGTGGGGCAAAAGGTATTTTTTCTGCAACTTGTCCCACTTAAAAAGAGAGAGTTCTGTAATGTTCATCATTCATGGTCTTGGTCACTGTGCTACAGCTCTGTTTTAGGGTGTTGGCAATCTTCTTATAGCCCAGGCCATCTTTATGTAGAGCAACAAGTCTTTTTATCAGATCCTCAGAGAGTTCTTTGCCATTAGGTGCCACGTTGAACTTCCAGTGACCAGTATGAGAGTGTGTGAGAGCGATAACACCAAATTGACATTCACACCTAAGACCTTGTAACAATGGCTAATTGGGCTCAATTTGGACATTTTCATTTAGAGGTGTAGTCACCTTTGTTGCCTGCGGTTTAGATATTAATGGCCGTGTGTTGAGTTATTTTGAGGGAACAGCAAATTTACATTGTTATACAAGCTGAACACTGACTACTTTACATTGTATCAAAGTGTCATATCTTCAGTGTTGTCCCATGATAAAATATTGACAAAAATGTGAGGGGTGTACTCACTTTCATGAGATACTGTATACACAATAGCTTTACTTTGCACATATTGTATGTACATGTAAGTACATGTAAGTACATGTGGTAAACTACAGAGAGCTATGTTGTTGGGGTCACAGTTAATAAGAACGGTGGTGCCGCGCTCTGGTTTAAGAGTCTTATAGCCTGTTTTAGTGATTGCTTCTTCAAACCCACTATATTTAGATCTGGTTTAGAACTCCTTGTTTATTGTCCAATCAACTTTTTACACCGTGTGGTAATAGAAGATCAACAAGGGAGAAAACAAAGAGGGAGAGGGAGAAAAGAAACCCTCTCATGGAGTTTAAGGGGATTTTAGAGTTTTTGAGGTTCCGATATTAGCAACATCATGTTCGGATTTGATATAGTTCACTGTGAAGAAGCTCATTCAGATTTCTCAATAATGGTGGTTAATGGGTGGGGGCAGCAATAAAGTACATTTACTTGAATCTATTTTTTTCATATACGAAGTACGATTTCTATGTCTTTAATAATTAAAAATTAAAAATACTTTTTAAAAAAAACGCTTTTAAGTGAAAGTGACTATTTGTCATTGTGAACACACCCCATCACAAATATTTTAACCCATTACACATGGAGCACTGGGAGGGTACCTCAGTGGTGCATGGGCTGGGACTTGAACCAACAATCCTCGGGTTACAAGGGCAAGGCCCTAATCTCTAGTCCTCCATCAACCTGTTTTATTGAGTTGTAGTAAAGAAGCGAATCCCTCCATCAAAGTCATTTTCTTTGAATGCTTGTGATTTAATCTTCAGAAATGATTACATTTTCATTTTATTTCACAGGCTCTAGAATATATTAAATGTGTCAGTTTGCGAAACGTTTAACAGAAAACTCTTTATTGTCTCCGGCATGCAAAGCTACTTTGTGTAATACCTGCTTTCAGAGACATTAAACTCTGGTTCCATTCACCACCACTGTGAATAATTCTGTCTCTATGCATTTCACATCTTAGACATTTCATTATTTACTAAAACGGGTGAATTCCTCTTCAGTATGACCCATTACACTCATACTGTTATCCCTTCATTTTTCCTCCGCAGTTCCCCAGAGCTATTGAATCTGGTTCCATCGCTGCACGGACGGTGTGACTGGGTAGGACATGAGTAATAGTGCAATAACTGGAGTTCAAAGAGCCATAGTGCTTGTAAAGCTGACTAATGAAGGAGTCGGGACACTGCTGTGTGCAGAACCATGGGCCGCGCTCACTGAAGCCTTTTCCAGACAGCAGCATTTGTTTTGTCTCTTGTAAACAGACTCCCATGTTCCGCTTGCAATGAGAAGTAAAATAAAACAGTGACCCAGCTTTCAAATGGCATCGCACTTAGCCATCTATCTACTTCTGCTCAGTGGACTGGAGGATGGGGCCTTGTTGTATATGTGCAATTAAAGGGGAAGTCTGGCCAATGAAAAATGTTACCACTGATGAATTTTGAGTACACTCGTCTACTTACCACTTGTAGAGGGGAACCAGTGAGATTTACTGGTCTGGATACTAGGAAAACAGCTTTTTGATGACAGATCTTGAAGGTAGGAGTGGTGACGTTTATGAATGAGAATTTACAGGACTCACAAATTTCTATAAACACAGTAAGTTGTTTATCTATTCTTTTCTCGAAAGAATTTTGTTTTTTGTGGTTGTCATTTTGAAAGAGGGGCAACTTTCAAGAGTGATCAGCTTCATGACAATGGAGACAGATGGTGGCGTAGTGGTTCGTGTTGTTGCAGCATTTCGCTGACTGGTGCTATTGCAATGAAATAACTAATGTTTCACATTTCACCTGTCAGTGGTGTTAATGTTATGGCTGATTAGTGTACATTTCTAGTTTTATGCTGGATTGAAAACGTCCTGGCTAATGTATGTTTACACAGCCAAACAGCAATTAACATAGCTAAATGAATCACAGCTTTTTGTTGAGAGAATTATTGAAGCTATGAATATTCAATTTTACACCTCGAATCCAATTAGCATCACTGCTAACTGTATCTCTTCATTCCAGTATGAGCTTTGAATAGAAGCAGCTCCTGAGATTACAGGCGAACGGAAGCGACTGCCGGCGAGGATGAGCCAGGCTTCGGAAGTGCTGCAGGCTTGTTCCTAACACGCTAAGGCTGCTTAGCAAATGGACCCATTGCAACGTGCCAGCATGGAGGCCCAGAAGGTAATGTTTCCATGCCAGGTGATGAGGGAGGCCCAGCATGGTTTGTGTGGCACTTAGCATGAGGCGTACATGGCTAGAATTCACAATGCATCAGGCTGGCATACAAGCGGGCTAGCTTCTGCCAGGACTGAATACTAGTGGTCCAGCTTCTCCACTCGAAGAGAACACACAAAGGAGCATGTGAAGGGTGCTTGCAGATGGTCGATTGTCAATTAAGGCTGAAGCAATTCAGAATCAGAATTCCACAGAAGAAGAAAATTCTAATGCTAGTTGCTAAATGGGCAGAGGAAGCTAATGCTAGCCTCACACAGTTGTCCAGGTTACTCTCTTTCCAAACTAGTCAGGATTCTTTGACAAACTGAAGGGTCAGTTTGATTTAATCAGTATGTGTCTTTGTTAGTAGAGGGACTGAAAACAATGAGGATGGCTAGTCAAGACGTTTGCGTTAGCTTCAGGGGCATATGACCATTAGCGCAACTGTCTGGAAAGTTGAACAAGAACATTGTGAGGTTCAGGAAGCTGGTATGTGTTTGATGGAGATCAGTGTAATCACTTTTATGATCAGATTGTCCGTGGATCAGAACAGGACATGAGTTGGGGAAGGATCATGGGAAACGTCAAACGTGTCCCAACAATTTTTCAGGATAGTCAGGCATCACCTTGGAAAACAGCGAGGTTGCATGGAGGGTTAGTGTGAAGGAAAATTATTTCGTCGTTGTGGGGGTGGTATTTGTTCATCGCCTGTTTTCCTCTCTCTTTCCTTCTCTATCTTTCTTTCTTCTTTCCTCCCTCACTGCTTGCCATTCTTGCTCTCAAAAATAAATAATATAGGTGGGAATAAATGACAGGTGGGATGCCTGAATAGCAAACATTTTCTATTTATATTTCTTTCTGAAGGTTTTCATTAACTCTTTCTTACTGTATCCACAAAATGCTAATTCTACTTTTTCTGGAAAACTGAAGGATGTGTTGTTTTTATGGGCTAAAATGATGTTACAGGAAAAATACTTGTTCACTGTGGATTTTAGTGTCATTTTCTTATGTGAATGACAAGTTTGGCTCTAAGAATAGCTGCAATGTCAGAAGAAAGCTTTGTCTTGCAGTTGGAAACGTTGTCAAGGAAGCGTCTTCCTGTCGCAGATATTAGCAAATGTCACTGAGGCATAGTCACTCCAGCTCCTGTCTTTCAGAAGAGCATTAATGGATAAGTACTGTAAGGTCATTTTCAATTCTTCTGAGCTCTGTGCATCAGTGTCTGAGCTTGCAATCAGTGCTCAGACAACATGTCATTTTTATTTGTACAGTTTTTGTAGAGTGCAGGTTCACAGTGCTAATTGCTAGCACACAGCACTTTTCACTCTCAGGGTACTGGAGGAAAGTACACTGTATTTGTGTTTGAGGATAAATCTTCACTCGTTTGCTCTTGCTCGCAGTCGAGAAAGACAGCTTTGGGACGAAGAGGAAGAGTGAGTGCAGAAGGCATTTGACAGATGCAGGCAGTTCCTTTGGGACTGCAGTGTAATTCACAGGAAGTGCGACAAGAGGAGATGGGAGGTGTGCAAATTGAATGGGGTTTTTTATGCCACAACACAGCAGAAGAGAAGCACGTCTCAGAGGGGCAGAAGGAAAGAAACCATGCACTCTTTCATTAATAGAGCCACCAAACCTCCAGGGCATAATGGAGAGGAGCAGGTCAGATCTAAAAAAGCTTACTGTTTAGGGATAAAACACATGAAATATTTGAGAGTGGATTGATCCAATGGGATGCTACAGTATGATACAGATTATACTGTTCTGAAAGTAGCATTAAGATTCCAGTTTTTTAAAAACCCTTTCCAAGTCAAATGGAAAAAGTCGTTTGCAGTGGGTTTAATGCGAAACGGTTCAGTAGATTAGCTTAACAAGTCGGATTTCTCACAAAGTGCTGTCTGGTTCCATTCACCTCCACTGTTTACATCTCTGACTGCAAGTTTCTCTAGTTTTCATTATAGTACTGACTTTGTTTGATTATGCAGAACTCTTTAAAGAACAAAGATGCAGTATTCATATTACTTTTGGTGTGTAGGACATTAAAATATGTTGTAATGTATGGCCTGCTCTGGTATTCAGCACATAGTATTTATGCATTATTCATGTTCACAGTAATATAAGCGTAAAGTTGGCTGAAGAGTGTCTGCAGCAGAATGTCAGAGACGTGAAGGGGAACAGTACGTTACTGTAGGATTCCTGGCTTCATTATTCGTCTACACCCATCTGTCTGTCTCTCTCTCTCTCTCCCCCCCCCCCTCTCTCTCTCTCTTTCTCTCTCTGTCTCTCTCTCTCTCTCTCTGTCTCTCTCTCTGCCTCTCTCTCTCTCTCTGCATCTGAAAACAGAAAAGTTGACAGTGCTAAATATCAATGAGAAAGCTGTCCTTCTCCATCTATCTGTCTGTCTGTCTGTCTATCTGTCTGTCCATCCGTTCGCCAGTCCATCTGTTTATCCATCTGTCCATTTGTATGTTTTTCTGTTCATCTGTATATTTTTTGTTCATGTTTGTCCTTCTGTGCATCCATCCATCCATCCATTATTCATCCATCCATCCATCCATCCATCCATCCATTTCTGTTTTTTTTGTTTTTTTTTACCTCTCTGTTGTCTATCAAATAACCAGACAGATGGATAGACACATAGGATGAATATCAGCTATGGACTCTCAGTCTACTGGATTGAGTCCCATGTTCAAAGCAATAAACAGCTCTGATTACCCACAACCCTAGTGAGAAGAAAGGCAGTCTATATCCACGGACATGCAATAGTTTTGGAAGACATTGTCTTCTTCATTACAAGAAAGAGAAAAGCACGAATGTAGTAACAGCTTAATTACGAGTCTCAATCTATTGTGTCTGAAATGCCTGACATCACTCATGTCTAAATAATCGATGAAAGGCTGAAAAGCCACTTTACAAGGTTGTGTTGTAAAGTCAGTCAGTCTTCTCACCAAAGCCACTGAGCTGAAGAGGTTCTCCAGAGGGGTTCAGATAAGGTCACTGCTCCGCCTGCTTCACCGCCTGGGTAGCGTGTTATTTCCGAAACTGTGCTGCTTATTAGCACCTCCATCCTGAACCTTTCTGCTGCAACCGTCCCCATCCCCCTCCACCTCCCAGAGCCGCCTAAACGTGTCAGTAATTTACTCTCAGCAGAGGAACAAGAATCCTTCAGCTTTTCATCATCCCATTCTCCAATATTAGAGCTTTTCAAGTTAAATCAGACACACACACACACATTTTCATTTCATTCCTCACTTCAAGTCATGCCACGTATTTATTTTTATTTCTGTCTGTCAATCTGTTTGTCAGTTTTTCTGTCATCTGTCTTTATGATGTCTATCATATATCTTTTTCTCCTTGAAGTAAGTCTATCTATCTATCTATCTATCTATCTATCTATCTATCTATCTATCTACCTACCTACCTACCTACCTACCTATCTAT
>JBBIGC010178434.1:0-14838 GCA_037576955.1 Lepidarchus adonis
TCCTCTGCAGTGGCTTGATTGTAGTTGCAGGTAGACCGGTCAGCAGTGAGTTGCAGTAGTCCAGACAAGAGAGAACCTGAGCCTCTCCGCCATTGATGGCCGGGCCGTGGGCCAAGGGGTGGTCACTAGGCAGACCCGCCCCGTAGAGCAGCGCATAGGTCAGCATAGGGAACGGGTCTCCTTCCTACTCGTTAGGGCCCCGGCTTTGCCGGTCATCCTGGGCTCGGGGTCCGTGGTCTCCTGGGGACCCCACTGCCATAAGGCGTGCCTGGCCCAGAATGGTCAGAAGGGGGCACGGAGTTCCCCCAGGGCTAAAGCCACAGGCTCTCAGCCGCCCTGCGGGCCCCGGGACCCTAGAAGGGAAGGCTGCCCATGGGCAACCCTTACGGGGCAAAGGGGGCCCTCAGTACCAGTAGAGGGCCCGATGTCAGGCCAGACCCCGGCGAGCTGTGGAGCAGCCCGTAACGAGCTCCAGCTGGTCAGCGGAGCATAAAGAGGCTCCGCGAGCTGAGCTCGAGCTGGTCCTTTTTTGTTGGAAGTATACGACAAAACCTTCAGACCAGTCGGTATAGGTAGTGAGCTTTGGCGGTTCGCCAAGCTCACACTCTCTCTCTCTGCGCTCTGTCGAGTGTTTGTGTGTGTGTGCGCTCTCCTTAGAGCTGCCTGTGTGTGTGCGTTTGACTTTGAACTGCCTGTGTGTGTGCGCTCTCCTTAGAGCCGCCTGTGTGTGTGTAGCCGTTGCTCGCAGGCTGGGTGCAGCGCGGTGTGGCCCCTCCCACGCTGCTTAAAGTCACAAAGCACCCTCACGCCGCTTACCCGCGGTGTTTATTTGTTTATTTGTTCGTTTGGGTTTTCCAACCGTTATTCCCCCGGTAGCGGTTGGTTACCCACTTGGTTTTTTCCCCCGCCTCTATTCCGGTGCTTTTCCCCCGGTAGCGGTGGGTTTTCTATTTTGGTTTTTTCCCCGCCTCTATTCCGGCGTTATTCCCCCGGTAGAGGTGGGTTTTCTATTTTGGTTTTTTCCCCGCCTCTATTCCATAGGCTTAGGGAGCGCTTAGGCAGGGGTTCAAAGCTCGCCTAAGGCGAAAAGTAAAGATCACTCCCAGTTGGTGTAGCTGGGTGTAGGAGTTATTGGCCTTAGTTTAGTTTTTGTTTATTTTGGCCGGTTCCCCTTTTTCCCTATTATTTACTGTCCGCCTCTGCATTTGGAGTTCTGTCTAAAATACCCGTGCTGGGCCCTCGCCAGCACGTTACAGCCCTGGGGTATGTAAACAATAATTAGCTGATTTATTTTTTGTGGTTTTGAGTAAAATGTCAGTATGGATAACTTCAAAGGATTTTTGTGTGATGTTCAAGTTATCACTATAAATATGTGCAACACCCCCTCCTCTGCCAGACTTACGGGCTGGTGTAGACCCTAAGATTAACTGCTATGTCCGGCACTCTGGCTCCCGGGATACATCTGACTAATGCTGCTGGTGCCCCTGAAGCACACGTGTCAAACTCAGGTCCACAGATCCAGCACAGTTTGGTAGTTTCCCTCCTCAAACTCACTCACTAAACCTGACAATTAACAGATGATTTGAACCAGGTGTGTTTTGAGCAGGGAAATCCTCAAACTGTGCAGGACACTGGCCCTCCAGGACCGGAGTTTGACACCCCTGCCCTAAAGGCCTGGCTAACTTCACGTGCCTCATGATAGAGTCTCCAATAACCAGAGCTCTTTCAGGTCTCTCAGCAGGTGTTTTACTAAGGAGAGCAAACATGTTGGACATGTGAACTGGTGGAGAGTGGTGCTCTAGTGGGCAAGCTTTAGAAGCTCTTCTACCCTCATGCTGCAGGGCTCTAAAACCGGAGCTCGGAGTTTACTAACTTCACCTAGGGCACCCAGACTGCTACTTACAGTGCTACACCTGCTCTCAGTATCACTTTCAAAAATATTTTTCCAAATATAAATAACTTTTTCAAATATTGAGCAGGTTTAGCATAAAGTTTAATGACAAAATATGACCAATATTACCAATATCAAATTGGAAATCTATTTGAGGAAATATTTTTAAAGTAAAAAAAATTCAAGGTATTTTCAATCTTAGTGTACACACTTTTAAAAATGTCCTTATCTTGTGTTGATACTCATTATGCAAAAAAAAAAAAAGTTGCGGAAGAGTGAAGCAAAACAGGAACAGATAGCATGAGCGTAGGCGAGGGAGCGAGAGGTGGGGGAGAGGGGGGGGTTTCACAGTGTGAATCAACAGAGCTGTCATTTGTCATGTTCATACGCAGATCAGCCCTGGGAAACTGAACAGTTAGTGACAGACCAAGAGTCACAAAGAAGTGAAAAAAAACCTCTTATTATTACTCTCTTTATTAAGCAGATGTAGTTATACATCTAGAATTACCTTAAAAATAATTAAAAGCTAGTTTCTTTTGTGATTTGGAACCTTGGACTGGACAGTGATCTTATTGGATATGATAATCTTCTAACCAATGCAATCATGAACAGGAACCCCTGGGTTTCTACTCTCGTCTTGTTTCTCAACTTAAGTCTTTACATATCAGGTATGAGAACCTTCAAGTCTTAATTTTGAACTCAAGAAACAATGACATTATATGTTTTTGTGCTCATTAATGTTACTTTGTGTTTAACAAAATATTGATATGCCTGGATCTGTTGTCCTTGTTCTTCTTATCATCTCACATGAAATTATTGCGTATATGTTTTATATATATAGAATCTAGTGTAAAATCTAAAATTTAGATTCTAAATATAAGTCTAAGTGACGTAGTCTACATATTCTGGAATTATAATGACATAATGGGAGTTCCCACTTTTAAAAGATTCTGTGTCATTTTCCACTATGTTCACTTGAATTACTATGTGTGGAAAAACTAATAAACATTCACTAATGCCCCAAATGTCTACAGTATAATTTTACATTTTCATCGATTTTATAGCGAAACAAAAGGGTACAGAATACAGTAGTATTACTTGAGGTCAATTGAGGCAATAAGGGGAAACTAAAAAAAAGGTCATCAGTTAAAAAATAAGAGTAAAAAATGGAAGAAATAAATAATGGAAGAAATGAAGGAAGAAAAAGAAAGAAAGGAAAGATTTTATTTATAAATCTATTTTACGTTCTAAAGTATTTAAGGCAATACTAGCTCAATCACATAACAGCCATTATGTATAGTCATTCTTAAGACTGGTTTGAGTTCATTAAGCATTTCTGTTTTTAAATTGAGAACTACATTTTTTAGCTAATTAAAAAAAATGTCTATAAACCTTCTCTTCTTGTAAACAATTTTTCTGTTTGACAGATGTGATAATGAAACCAAACATTACAAATTTGCAAATATGGGAGGGCAACGTGACTGTAACCTGGGATCCCCCTCAGGAAAATCCAGTGGGCTGCCTCTATATAGTTCAGTTGAAGGAGTAAGAAGACATTTCATTTAATTCTTTACTCAAATTATAATACACACTCAATTCTGTCTATGTATATTTGTTGGTCTTGCCTCATTGCCTAATTCCCTCAAGAATAATAAAACAGTTAATATGTATCTTGACTTTTTTCTAGCTACTCCTCTACTTCTGAAGTCTGGGAAACTGTGCCTAAATGCAACCTGCTTAATGACACTGTATGTAATATTGGACTCCTACCAAGTGACTTAAACTTTCATGTACGAGTTGGAGCTCTAGAGCCAAAAGGAAACTTTTCATGGAGTTCCAGAAAATCTATAAATGTAAAAAGAAGTAAGTGTTTAAGGTGGCTTCAACTACCACATGTTGAATAATTACCCTGGCTATTTTTCTAGTTCTGTTTGACATAATCTTTACTAAAATACTGCAGACTAGTATTTACAGTATCTCACAAAATGAGTACAACCCTCACATTTTTGTAAATATTTGATTATATCTATTCATGGGACAACACTGAAGATATGACACTTTGATACAATGTAAATTAGTACAGTGTACAGCTTGTATAACAGTGTAACACACCGCCATTATTGCCTAAACAGCTAGCAACCCTGTAAGTGAAATTGTCCAGATTGTTCCCAAATTGTCAATATTTTGTGTGGCCTCCATTATTGTCCAGAGCTTCACAGGTTGCCACTGGAATCCTTTTACACTTCTCCATGATGACATCACAGAACTGGAGGATGTTAGAGACTTTGCGCTCCTCCACCTTCCATCTGAGGATGCCCCACAGATGAACAATAGGGTTCAGTGTTGTCCCATGAAAATATAGAATAAAACATGTACAGAAATGTGAGGGGTGTACTCACTTTTGTGAGATTCTGTAAATCTAAGCCTCCACTTTTTCTCCACATTTTTTCATATTCGACTAATAATAGTGTTAAATATAAAATCTTTGTTCTGTCCATCGTAGGTCAACTCTTCCCACCATCTTTCAGTATGTTATCCACCCCCTTTTCTGTGCAAGTCAAGGTACACAGAAAAGATCTGAAAGACATCTTTCCCTATGGCTTGGAATATACTGCCTATCTCTGGCCAGATGGGCAAGAAAACCAGGTATGTTTTGCACTATAACTAGCAGTTAAACTGGACCAGTGCAAATATGGGTAGAGTTCTGTAATTTTACAGAAATGTCAGTTAAAAAACAGAATTAGGAATAACATTAATTAAACAATAAATGATAAAATAATAAATAATAAAAGAATTTAACATAATTAATTGGTTTAATGTTAATGTTTTCTGGAATATTATATCTGGAATATCTGATTTTGTTTAGTCATTTTTTTATCATTAACATGTTTCTTTGTTTAAATATTTTTATTAAGGTATCCAGTGAAACAGTGCAATATTAATTGTTGCATACCATGGTTTTAAGTTGTATTAAAAGAAAAAAAAGGAATGACAACAACAATTACAACTGTGCAGTTACAACAAACATATAAAATAAAACAAAGCAACCCCCCACCCCACCCTAGGGACTTAAAATCATGGCACACTAATGGAGCGGTCAGCACCGCATGATTACTTAGTCTGCATTATTAAGATATACGAGAAGAGGAGACCAGATCTTATCAAAACTGTCAAATTTATTTGCCATCAGGAATACATTTTTTTCCAAATGTAGTCCCTTAATAATTTCTTCCAACAATAGTTTAGCTGATGGGGTTTCTGCCCTTTTCCAAAACCTTAGGATGTTTCTTTGCCACAATAAGTCCATAGGACAGCAACTTGTTGTTGAGATTTTTTAAGTGACATAACTTTATCAGAAATTCCAAATATCACAAGAATTGGATCGGGCATTAACATGTTTCCTGAGTTTAAAAATAATTGCTTTTCTGTTTCTGATTTAATTACATAATTGAAAAAACAAACACAATTTTTTTTTTATGCTTGCTGAAGCTTAACTGTTGATTCCTGTGTGTATGATCTGTTATTTAGACACAGAGCATGAGCATTGATGATGATGGAAATATTAAATTCAACTTACTACAAGCACTGCAGGTGTACTGTGTGCGTGTGCAGGTGAAGAGTACCAGTGGTGCCAGCAGTATTTCGACAGAACAATGCATTCAGCTACCGCTGGGTAATCTTGATAACAAGAATTTTTTTTGTTGACATATTCTGAAAGACTGAATGACAAAAATGTACTGATTGTGTCTGGTATTTAATATTGAACATGAAATATATACATAAATAGAGTAATTATTTTTCTCATTTATCGCCGTTAGAAATTGTGCAGATCATCTGCTTTATCTTAATTGGACTTCTGGGCTTTGTAGCTGTCTCATGGCTCTTTGTCTGTTGTTTCCTGAGACGTCCTACGAAAACGCCTTTTGCATTGGTGAGTCACCACTATATTTATTTGGTTTCATGAAAGCAAAAAGTCAAAGGTAGTTTCATTGCAGAAGGGGAACACAGTACTGTCTAATGTGAAATGAAGCTTGTGAGTGGAGCAGAAAACTTCCCTTTTCTTAGAAGTCTAACCAATAAAGCAACACAAGGAAGCAGGGGAATTTGGCTATAAGTTGAGAAAAAACCCACTTAGATACTGTTTCATCAATTCTAGAATAACAGTCTCTTGGCAAAGCACAATTATCATTGTCTATATGCAACACTCTTTTCATTGGGCAGATTGTTCAACTCTAGAACTCACTTTTACAATCTGTTCTAGACTGTACTAATTTCATACTTCAACCTCAACTTTGGATTTGTGTAATGTGGTATGTAATCAGAATGTATTTTATATATATGTCCTCCATCAGAAACCTTTTGTAAACAGCTGGGAGCCCATGACTGTAGGATCTGTCCAAGTGGAGATTGTCACAGACAAAGGATGGCTACTTATCCCCAAGAAAAAAGAGGAAAATAAGCATATAGAGAAGAAATTTGCTGAGGAGGAGAAAGATCGGAGAGAAAGTCTTGACAGCGGGGTGAGCATGGAGCAACTGTACTCATCTGGTAGTAACACAAAGGCGGATGGGCAAACTGGAGACATACATGAGGACAGTGGTTGTGAAAGTCTGAAAGGAAATGAGAGCATTGGAAGTGTTTGTAAAGAAACAGAACTATTTTCTTTAGATGAAAGTCATGATGGTGTAAATGAGCAAAGGGAGGACAGTGGTTTGGGGCTGAGCCACCAAGAGATGTTTACTTTTCTAGAGGGGGGAGACAGTGAATTGTTGTCTGAAGTAGTGGTTGGGAATGGATATCGGAGTCAGAGTCCCTCTAACATGTTCATGAAAAATAAGACTCCTCAGCCTTGTAACATGGATACAAACATGACTGCCCCATCAAGTGGCTATAGGTCAGGTCAAGTGACATGTATGTGTTCAGACCATGAATACTGCCTTTGGTGCAAACCTAAAAAACTTTTGAATGAAGGATGTCAGTCAGTAACTGCACTGACAACAAACTTTAGCCATACAGTAGGTGATTCTGATGATGATAACTCAGCTAGCTCTAATGACCAGAAAAATAACCTTTTCCAGAAAGTAAACCTTTTAAGTATGGACACCACACAGTCCGTGTCATCAGATATGGACACTGATACTTCTCCGTTTCTCATTTCCTGTCCTCTACTTCTCCAAAGTGGAGATAATCAAGCCTGCACAATAGACAGAAAATCTTTCAGACTTGATGATGTGAAACTAGACTTTTCCTGAGATGCTTGCTGGTGACCTTTGTGGAAATTACAGACTCATGGACTCAACTAAACAAAACTGGAAACTGTCAGAAAAAAGGTACTTGAAAAACAAATACTGTGACTTTATTCTTATGTTGCTTAATCTTTCGCAGTTTCATTAATTAAAATTGGTGTAAAATTGAGATCTTGAGGAATCTAATAACCCACAGAGAATGTTAAGTGTAAAACTCTACGTCTATTTCTATTTTGCCTCTGTTCAGCAAAAACAGACTTTTTGTTCTTTCTAATAACTGCACTTTGGTATAGGTGCTTGCTAGAAAACTTAACGTAAATTCACAGAACATCCACATGTTATGCCTCCTTTGTCAAAAACATAAACTATCATTAAATGATTCAATTATTAAAATCATAATTCAATTATTCATATGAATTAATTGAGTTTGAGAAAGGAGAACACTAAACTGTGGTTTTATTGCTATTTAGGAGTTGTGATTCACTTCGTTGTGACACATTATGCTAATGGATAGTATTGTACAGACTTTCTGTTTATCTGAGAACATTTTTGAGAAATTGCTACACACAAATGAAGTTTTCTCAAGGCTATATCCACTGCCATCTGGAGCCATCCATGTTCTAAACTACATGACTTGCATGTGTGTTGTATAATAATTAACATGATGTACATTTCTCACACTATCTATTTATTTATTGACATTTTGAAGATGCATTTTTTGTAAATATAACATATACATAAATCAAATAAATATTTGTTTTAAATGTTGAGAAACTGGCGTAATTCCACTTTAAATTAGCATAATTTGTTTTAGCTTGTTTATATACATGACAATACAGCACTATGCCTCCAGAGTATGCATAACTGACTTTCTGTGTTTGAGCATATTATATTGGACATCATTGTAATGCATTTCAGAGACCAATGTGAACATTATATTTAACTAAAGTAACTTAATGAGCCTGCTTGCAAGAATTTGTTGCAACCATGAATCATTGTATAAGTGTAAGCATATTTAACTTAAATTAAAAATAATTTTGATTTCATGGATTATGTTTCCTCCTTAAAAACTGCAGCAGTATCTTACTACAAAAAGCCTCCAGTTCCTGTAAATTCTTGAGGTGGCATGTTTGAGGATCTCCCCAGATTGGCTCAGTGATATTGAGGTCAGGAGACAGAGATGGTCCCTCCAGAACCTTTACTTTATTCTGCTGTAGCCAATGGCAGGTCGACTTGGCCTGGTATTTTGGATCATTTTGTAACATGTTGGAATGTCCAAGTACGTCCCATGTGCAGCTTCGGAGCTGATGAGTGCAAATTTTCCTCCAGTATTTTTTGATAACTTACTGCATTTATCTGGCCATCAAGTCTGACCAAACTCCCTCTGTGTTTGTAGCTCACACATCCCCAAATCATCAGTGATCCACCACTGTGTTTCACAGTAGGAATGGTGTACCTTTCATTAAAGGTTTGACGTTTGTCTCTGTGCTGTTTGGCATAATTATAAGTGGGATACTTTGTGGCATTTGTGTAGCAATGGCTTTCTTCTTGAAACTCGACCATGCAACCCATCTTTCTTCAAGTGCCTTCTTATTGTGTATCTTGAAACAACCTCTCCATGTTTTTCAGAGGGTCCTATATTTCACCTGAAGTTATTTGTGGGTTTTTCTTTGCATCCTGAACAATTTTTTTGGCAGTTGTGACTGACATTTTAGTTGGTCTACCTGACGATAGTTTAGTTGCAACAGAACCCCTAATTTTCCACTTCTTTATTAGAGTTTGAACACTGCTGATTGGCATTCTCAATTCCTTTGATATTTTCTTATATCCTTTTTCTGTTTTATAGAGTTAAAATACCTTTTCCCACAGATCTGTTGACAATTCTTTTGCTTTCCCAATAACTTAGAATCCAAAGTCAGTGCAGCTCTGGATGAAAGGGTTTGTTAAGAGTGCAGAAAACCAATGACCTTTCATACACACTCACTAATTACAAGCAAACAGATTTTTTAATAACCATTTATACCTGTCGGTGTCAAGTTGTGTGCATGTTATCAAGCCAAATTAATTGTAAACTTTTGATCAGAGTCATTTGAGTAGTTTGTGTTGTGATTATGATTTAAAGAGAGTAGACACAGTTGTTTGTCAATAAATGGCTTCAGCCAAACACTTACCATGAGTGAAAGAAAGGTTTTTGTGTTATAATTCAAATTCTCTGTGAAATAGCCAAGAATTCATCAATTCTGTCAGGGTATGTAAAACTTATGAGCACAACTGTATGTTAACATAATGTTCTGCTTCCCACTGAGTGATACACTGTCTACATGTGACTGTTATGACCACCAATTATTTCCACTTTCTGTTCCTTTGTCAATGTATTTCTGTAAAACCGTGGTCCTAGTTTCTTGATTAAAATGTGTCATGCTGTCCTTTATTCTAGTTCTTATTTTCAGTGTTTTGACTGAAAAACTTACAATTTTATACCAGCAAAACAAGTTGGCACAGTGTCTTATTTACCACTGTGTTACATCACTTTTCCTCTTCAGTCATCCAGCAACTGAAAATACTAATTGCTGAAGTTTTCCAAGTAGAATTATTGCCCACTCTTGCTTCAAGACTGAAGTTGCTTAATAGTCTGTGATCACTATTGTCTGATTCCCCCCTTTATGCTGTGCCCCACAAAGAAGCTCTGTACTCCTGGCAGGCCAGTCAAGGACAAACACACTGTATCTGCATTGGCCCATATTGCTGTAGCTGGTGTCAAATGCTAGCTAAAATATCTTTATGAAGTTTATTACATTGACATCTATTTCATTACAGTGGTGGGGAGGGGGTTCTGCTAGACTGCAACTTAACAGTCAATTCATCAATTTGATGCCCTGGAATCAGGAAAGTAGCCACTTTTACATAGGGCATTATTGTGGTGGCTCGGTGAATGAGTCACAGTATTTTTGAATTGTAGGTCTTGTGGAGTGTTCTATGTATGCACACAAGGCTCAATGGTGTATGTGTGGGCTGAAGGCTAGTCCATCTGGTTTGAGCCCACAGATGAATGAAAGGCAACTGACTTGCAAATACCCTGTGAGGTTTTATTGTTGTTGGGTTTTTAACAAATGATGTACCTACCCTATGACAAAGGTCACACATTCCATTTCTTTTAACCCAGTATGACTGGAGTTGTTCCACTGTCAAGTTTACTCTGACCAGCGTAGCCGTGACACCCAGCCTCCCAAACTGGGTGTTAGATAGAGCTAACGCCTCACTTTTAAAATGCAGCTGCACAGTCTCATATGTATCATGTATCGCCACATGTACTGCATATCTGCATGCAAATTGCATGCATGATCAGCTTTTCAGAGGTAGTTGGAGGAAAGTTCTAACTCTACATAATGCAGCTGTAGTTACAGTTTCAGTTCTCAAATTTGTCTTAAGCATGTACCAGTATCAACAGTGCTGACTTTAATTTTGTTTGGCCCAGTGCTTTTCTTACATGAATCACACCACGTTTCCCATCTCTGATGGGCTGTTGCTCTCTGTTAGTCACGTGTGATTTCTCGATATCCATTTCAGATATCCAGCTCCAGTTGCTCACATGTCTTTAACGGGTCTCAGAGTAGTTCACACATAATATCACGTTGACACAGATTAACTGCTGAGTCACCTCTGCTCTGAGGCTTTATCTATGCTTTACCTCTGTGGAAATCATGGCTAAAGTCTTGTGTGTTCTACAACTGGAGTGACTTACTGGAGACTGGACTTTAGAGAGAAAAGAGTATTCTCTGTCTGTATGATGAGCAAGTGTACATAGAGCCATGAAATTTTAATTTTGTCTTTCAGTACATTCAAATGGGTGTTTGGGGTTAGTTTTCATCAAATGTTTCACCTGCTGCTATATTATGGGGGGCCAAACAGGAAATATGAAATACAAAGCTGAATATATAAAACTCCTCTCTGAATATATAAATGTAACTCTGATTATATAAAACTTCACTCTGAATATATAAAAGTTACTCTGAATATATAAATGTTGCTCTGAATATATAAAACTTCTATCTGAATATATAAAACTTCTATCTGAATATATTAAACTTCTCTCTGAATATATAAAACCTTTTTTTGAATATATAAAAGTTACTCTGAATATATAAAACTTCTTTCTGAATATATAAAACGTCTTTCTGAATATATAAAAGTTACTCTGAATGTATAATACTTCTCTCTGAATATATAAATGTTACTCTGAATATATAAAACGTCTCTCTGAATATATAAAACTTCTTTCTGAATATATATAAGTTACTCTGAATATGTAAAACTTCTCTCTGAATATATAAATGTTACTCTGAATATATAAAAGTTACTCTGAATATATAAAACCTCTCTGAATATATAAATGTTACTCTGAATATATAAAAGTTCATACTTGCATTTCACAAGAATGTGAAAGAACAGTCCTTTTTCTTATTTTAAACTAATTTATTTTTCTTTCTGTGTGACATTACCTAACATCATAATATTAGAATCACTTAAAATTTACAGTAAAGTAAAATATAGCAAAACATTAAATAGTATCAATTTGAAGCAGGCAATAATGTAGACGTCTTTAAGGGGTCCTCATGGTTTGGTAGGACCTTTCACGGCCATAAACGTGGCAGAGCGCTGGCTGCTGTGAAATCTGCTAAAGGAGGTGTTACTAAGTACCGATTATTTAGGGTGCACAAACTTTTGCACAGTGCCATAATGTTATTATTTTATTTTTTTGCTCAATTTGTGATATAAAAACTATACTTTTATTGGCTGAGAGTAGGAGTGCGTCATGGTAGTGGGGAGATATGTGCATGTTTATGCCTATTGAGCTTGTTCTGTGTGAAAGAGCAGTACTGAGAAGTTAATTGTGATGTGTTGTATTCATGTAGGCAGGCTGGTGGAGTATGCCCAAACCCACCAGAAGCGTAACAAATACAGAGAGTAATGGCTCGCCGGATCTGAGCATCCACTGCCATTTCTCGCTCACAAGTTCATGTTCGTGTGCATCCTAGCCTCTAGGGGATGCACGGGTACAGATTAGTCCTGGTCAGGACTGGTAAATAAATCTGGCAAGCATTCAAGCTTGTTCAAAGCATAACTCTGTGTGCGAGTGTTCTGTTGACAGTTTTTCATTCCCAAAGAACCACTACAATATGTTCAGAGTAACTTTTATATTTACAGAAAGAAGTTTTAAATATTCAGAGTAACTTTTATATATTAACAAAGAAGTTTTATATATTCAGAGAGAACTTTTATATAATCAGAGTAACATTCAGAGAAAAGTTTTATATTGTAATGGTTTACCACTACGAATGACGCACTCGCACACAATACTCCTTTTCAACCAGCCGGATAGCCAGGTCTTTTATTTGCTCTTGCTCACACACAGTCTTTAAAAAGACTAACCTGGTTACACACAAGCATGAGCAATGTGTACAAGGCTTGATGTCGGATGTCCACTGGCCGAGATACCCAGCCACCATAACCTTCTGCTCCATGGTGTGGACATCCGCCACCAGCCCGCTCCCATAAGCATTGTAACACATAAGTATAACACATAAACACAACACATTAACAATAAGTCCCCAAACCTCCCATAAACACGCACAATAACCCAGAACATGACACACACACTTCTCCCTCAGCTCATTTGCATAATCCTCCCTCAGACCCAATGAGAGCTGCCTCAGCCACTACAATATATTAAGAGTAAGTTTTATATATTCAGAGTAACATTTCTATATTCAGAGTAAGTTTTATATATTCAAAGTAACTTTTATATATGCAGAGTGACATTTATATATTCAGACAGAGGTTTTATATATTCAGCTTTGTATTTGTATATTTGTATATATATATAGATAGAACTCAGCCCAGAACTCTCACACAACAGCTCACAAACTTATATCCCTTCCTCTGTGCCTGTGAAAAAAAAGAGTCCATGATACAAAAATTACTTCATGTAAAAATCACTTTCGCTTCCTTTCATGGACTGACAGTCTATATCCATAGCCAGATTTAAGATAATTAAGAGGATCTCCAATTGTTTTTGGAGAGGAAAAGAACGCCAATAAAGCCTTATTGTAAGATCAAAAAAAGGATTTATCCTTTAAATGAATCACAAACAGTAATACATGGACAGCGATTAATCTTACAGAGCCATTGAATGTTAGTTATGCACTCACAGGGCTTGCCATGGAGCAACAGTGGGTGTCCACAAATTCACAAGCTTTCTGAAGGGGGAAGACAACTGTTTCTTGGTTCCCTTTTCACTTATGACAAACATCCTAGCTGAATACTAGAGAGTAGGTCTAAGGCTAAGGTGGTAAAAGTGTCTCATAATATCATGGTATTGTAAGCAGTACAGCAGGACATTGTGTATTTTAGAACTGTGATTATGAGGTTTTCCTGTCATCTTGTCAGATTCCTAGGTTACCCTTTCTCAGATTTGAAAGTTGGAAAACAGGGTGACAGATCAAGCTTTCTTTTCAAGTTTTGGAATAGAAGAGAGTGTGTGGTGGGCACAATTTAAGAGATGATGAGAGCGCCCCTTGATCTAGAACCTCGACCAGGAGGGGCAAGGGTCAAGGGTCTTCACTTGACTAGGGTAGTCCTATGATACATATGTTTTTTTGTCCCTCCAGGTCCATAGTCTTGTAGTCTTGACCGTTGCCTTAGCATTCTTATTAGCCAAGACAAAATATTTCATCTCCAGTAATTTAATACTACTGTATTGGCATTTGATTAAAAATCTTTGCACTAGGTTTCCCACTTTAGAAAGTAAAGTGGTATATTTACTAGGTCATCCATGTTGGCAGTGTTAGGGAGCATACTGTCTTTAGCAATGTTGTATTTCCATATGGTCCTCGATTTCAAAGCTATATTGAAAAAACAATCATGGCCGTAAATGGTGTATGGAGAGTTACTGTGTATTAAGTAATATAGATTGGGCTTTAATTTTAATTTTAGAAGTTGTGCAGGTGCACAGAGTATGGGCAGCAACTCCAGGATCAGGGTGACCCAGATGTCCACAAAAACGATTCATGATCACATTTTTGTGTTAAGTCACATTGATTTTCCAAAATACCTAGTAGCTACATTTATCGCAAGAGTATGATGGCTTCTAACATTCAGTAGGTAATGGTTTCTAGCCTTGTCATACACAGACTGATATTTCTCAGAATTGCCTAAAATGTTCTGTAATATTATGTGTTGTAAAAGGTGAAATAACTACATTTCTCACAATCTTGCAAAATGTGTATTTTGAACTGACGATGCATTCATTAAATTAATAGTTTCATACCCAATAAAAATAGAATTGCATCTACTAACAAAAATACACTTTAAATGAAACTAGAAATCAACCTTTCACAAAAAAACTGAAACAGTTGTGAAACATATGCAAAAAAAAAGAAAAAAATCAGGAGTGGCAAATAGTTGTTTGTTGTGTGAATTCTCATTTGATATATTCACATAAACAATAAAAATAACATCCCAACATGCAAAAGGATATAAATATATATACACTCAACAAAAATATAAACGCAACACCTTGGTTTCTGCTCTGATTTTTCATGAGATGAGACTTAAAGATCTAAAACTCATTCCAGATACACAATATTACCATTTCTCTCAAACACTGTTCACAAATCAGTCTAAATGTGTGATAGTGAGCAC
>JBBIGC010178512.1:0-14829 GCA_037576955.1 Lepidarchus adonis
GAGTCCCCAGAAGGCGCACTCTCTAGTGTCCCCTCCAGAGACCCCAAAAAGGGTGGGTACTCTGAACTGCCATTTGGTGCATAAGCGCAAACAACAGTTAGGACCCGTCCCCCCACCCGAAGGCGAAGGGAGGCTACCCTCTCGTTTACCGGGGTAAACCCCAATGTACAGGCCCCAAGCCGGGGGGGCAATAAGTATGCCCTCATATGATATGTCTTTTTTTATATGGCATAGTGTGTGTTTATAAATACATCACATGATTGTAAGCACTGCACACAGGTGTACAAATAAAAGACATGTGCATGGTTATATTATTATTTTTAACCAGATCGTCAAAATATTTATAAATCACAGCTTTGTAGGTTAAACCTTTTGACATATGATAGAAGAAAAAAACAATGTTCACCGCATGTAATATAAGATCTTTAAGAATCGGAAAATTAAAATTAAATGCATAGTGTGTAGCCATTTAAAAATTCCTCTCTGTCAATAGCCAACGCTCTACAGAGCCAGTTGGTAAAATTCTAGAACTGCACAACCATCTAGATATCTTGGTTGTAAGGGTTTTGCAGGATGTTGCTGCCCATCCACATAAACTGCCAAGAATTCCAAGTCTCTTGTTTGATGTTTGAATGCAAAGGTTTTTTTTTATTATACGCCCCTGTAAACGTGTCATTATCAACCATACCTATCACAATAGATTTTGGTAGCATTACTAAAAATAAATTCTTGGTTGGAAACACGTGCCGGCGGGTATGGAAAAAGTTTTCAGATAAAATTTATCAACAGGATACTGTGATAACAGCTAACGCTGTGGCAGTTAGCAATGCCTGGGCATCAGTGATGTGCGGTGAGGTTCATGCCTGGTGAGGCCCTGATTATTACCATTTGACAGCACAGGCTGGCTTAATTTAGGGCAGAGGCAGCTAGTAGCTCTGCCTCCCCTGACCGCACGTCACTGCTGGGCATGTCCTAGGCTGGGGACACGGAAACTTTAACAAAAAATGATTCTGCAACTAAGTTAAATTTAGGGGTAAAACATACCCCTATCTACAATACCAAACAGACGCGTCAAAGAGGATATTGAATCTTTTAAAAAGACGGATGAAAGGGGTTACTTGACGCCTGACAAACCTTACGACCTCGTAGATTTATCAATACTGTTTATGGATGATCCAAGATGGCTTGTATATTAATATGTTTGTGAATATGTATGATTTTGTCAATAAATAAACAATATACTCATATGACACAAATTGTTTCGTTTATTTGTCATAACAAATTACATCACATGATTGTAAGCACTGCACACATGTGTACAAATTAGAAAGACATGCACAGGGTTGCAGTTTTTGCACAAATAAAGCAACCATATTATCATTTTTAACTAAATCATCAGAATATTTATAAAGTACATCTTTGTAGGATAGCCCTTTTGACATATGGTACAAGAAAAAAATACAATGTTCACCGCATGTAACAGACATAGACTCTCGCACTTGCTTAGATGAAAAATGCAATTGTGTACACGCAGTTCTTAAAAAATTGTAAATAGATTGCGGAAATACATCGCTGTGTGATGATTGCAGGGGATTCAGAAGCCAACGCGACTTGGATTTCGAAAATAAACAGAACTATTTACATGTAACAAAGAACGCTCAAACACACACGACATCACAATATGACAATAACCCACAACCAAGACTGAAACCCACTGAACTTAAATACACCCTGACAAACGAGCGACAACTGGGACACAAACAATCACATGACAAACACGTGACAGACAAGGGCAAACACACACACATGGTAGACACGTCAAAACAAAAGCACATAGAACACACAGGACGCCACCTGACATAGCCCCACCCCTAAGGCACATGCCCACATGCGCCTCCAAACTTCAGTCAACTAAACCAAAACAAAAACCAAAAACCACCTAAACCCAGAAAAAGGGGCAGGACCCAACAAACACAGGACAGGACACACAGACCAAGACAACACACTTCAACAACCAACTACTCTAGACACAAAAAGTTTACTCTACACTCTGAAATAACTAACAGGGACAAAGCACACAAAAACAAAAACATACTTACAGAGGCATCACCCCACATACACAACCCTGAACAGACACACAACAGAACTGAGACAAAGGTACAGGGAACTAGGAAAAACAAGACACCACCAGTATTAAACATGAACAGACCCACCACTAAGGAAAACAGACAAAGTTTTAAACAAAATATTAAACACAACAGACAAAGGTACAAGAACAAACACAAAACCCGGATGCCCTTCCGACATGAGCACCGGAACAAAAACACAGCCAGACATAAATCCCAATATGGGTCCACAGGAAAAAGAACGTGGTACTGACCACGGAACTCTTGGCACTGCCTGCTGTCCAGTCCACGGAACCGGCGGCACTGGCTGCTGAAAAGTCCACGGAACCGGCGGTACAGGTGTCGGAACAGTCCACGGGGCCGGCGGCACGGGCGGCGGAACAGTCCACGGGACCTGTTGCGCCTGTTGCTGCCCTGCGGGGTCACCAACCTGTGTAGTCCGTGGTTTCGTCCCTTTTCTCCTCTGTGGTGGTGGGGCAGAGCCTGTAGTCACCTTTGACCGCAGTGGGCCACCCCTGGGCTTCTCAAGACGCGGGAAGCCTGACCTCGTGGGCTCCGAACACAGGATATCGCCGACAGCGGAACAAAGCTGCTGTTGACTCTGGCCCTCTTCTCCCACACGCCGACTAGGAGGCTGGACCTCCACCTCCACTGGCTGCGGCGGAGGCAGTTCCTCGATCTCCATTGGCTGACTAGGAGGAGAAACATCTTCCTCCATTGGCTGCAGGCTTGGCTCGAAAGAGGATGGGGGCTCCGTCTCCATCGTCAGTAAGGCCACCTCCTCCCCTGGTAACTCTGTCACCGGGGTTATCAGTGCCTTTGCCCCTTATCCCTTCTTTCCTTTCCGCCTTCTGCGCCTCGGGGTCCTCTCGGCTACTCCGTCCGAAGAGGCATTCGTCCCCGACTCAGGATTACCCAGAAAGTCTAGAAACAGCGTCTTCCCGTCTCTCACTGGCTTGGGAGCTGGTTCTGGGTACTTGTTCCGCCAACTGTGCTGTCTGGCGCCCTCGGTCCGCCCACCTGGCCAGACGTCTGCTACCCCAACCGTTAGCGCTGTCCTTTCTCTCCAGACTGGGTTCTCTACACGCGAGGGTCTTCGCCTGAGCACCAGTCGGGATCCTGGGTAGTTTCCTCCTCCTGCCACCGCATCCATTTCTTCCAAAGTCGCGGCTTCTTGCATAGCGGTGGGATATTCTGTGATGCCTGCAAGGAAGTCATAAGCCCGTGCGACTTGGAATTCAAAAATAAACAGAGTTTATTAAACTCAGAACTATTTACATGTAACAAAGCACGCTCAAACACACGACATCACAATATGACAATAACCCACAACTAAGACTGAAACCTACTGAACTTAAATACACCCTGACAAACGAGCGACACCTGGGACACAAACAATCACATGACAAACCCATGACAGACAAAGGGAAACACACATGGTCGACACGTCAAAAGAAAAGCACATAGAACACACAGGACGACATCTGACAACAGGGCAGAGGCAGTCACAAAAGTAAGTTCCAAAAGCCACACAGTGCGAGTCACCAAATGAAATCAAAGCCATAAGAGATGTTGCCAATGAGCTGAAAAATATTGTAACAATTTTCCAGCTTGGATATTCGTTGAGGTAAAAGATGGAGACTGACACCAAGGTTTAATGCTCGAATTGGACAACGGCCCATCACTTTATTAAGGCTTTTCAAAGAACTTGTAAAGCAAGTATGCCCCCAACTGGAGTACCACACAGAGCATTCAGATATCAGAACCCCAATTCTGTGAATGGCTGAGCTCACCACAAGTTACTGAGTGGAGCAATAAGCACAGTGGCGGTGAGCCCAGCCATCCACCCTTAAACTCACAAAACCTCAAATAAGTCCCAAAACACATACCTAAACAACTTCCCGACTATAGACACAATACACCCCACAATACAATCCCAAACACAAATGCAAACAATTACCCAGGGGGCCAAGTGGCACCAGCATGCACCCCCTAATTCTCACTTTCACTACAATATAAATGCTGTACTGTGTGATGTGAACCAAAAATTAAAAGAATTAGTTAAAAAATATATTCTGTGTTTGATCATCTGTTTTTACATTCTCTCTATTACATTCAAACAAAGTTGTAAAGCTGTTTCATTTGGCGGAACATTTGGTGCACCTAGGTCAGGTTCCTCATTCCTCAGGTACAAGTAAACCTCAATTTTGGGCCACATTATGCAGCACAAAGTGACACTTTCTGTGGAGTATAGAGCACCACTCCACTGGTCTTGTCCAGACATTGCAAATGGCCCTTAAGCTGCCCTATAGTCAGCTCTTCCAACGCCTGTACCCGAGAATGGACGTCATTATAACATTCCTTTTGTTCACTCTGTGGGTTTGCGAGAACCTACGAACGTCTTCAGTGGGTACCCACTGTCCCCTAGGGCAGCATTCCCCAACACCCTGGGCTGTGGACCGGTATTGGTCCGTGAGTTGTTTGGTACCGGGCCGCACAGAAAGAATAAATAACTTAAATTGTTTAAGTTAAATTTATTATCCACTGAACAGTGTTTTATTTTGAAAAATGTCTGAAGACTTTCCGTTACTTCTGTCTATGACTCACTCTTGACGCGTGTTTAGGTGTTACCATGGGGACCGGAGAGCATTAGGGACAGAGAGGTGGATGTTACTTCATAATGTTGTTGGCACATTTCAGAAGGACGCTGCTAATAAAGTTGTATAATTACACAGTGAATTCACATATATTATTATTTACAAAATACCAAAGTTTGCGTTGGCCATTTTATTTTGTTGCATTTATCCGAGACATCTTAAAGAATGGTGATGTGAATGAAATGAAAATATTGTCTGACATTAAACCGGTCTATGGTGCAAAAAAGTTGGGGACCGCTGTCATAGGGATTTGTCAAATGGCTGCATCATACACAAAACTCACAATTTTGGGCCAAAGTGATGAAACAAGTCTACTTACCGAGAAGCCAGCCATCACGCACCACACCATTCAAGTTTCTTTACAAGACTGATTTAATCAATAATAATTCAACATTAATGAGACGCATTTTCGGATCACATGATTTGCACATTAATGGAATGGAAATGCTTTCTGCTTACATAATCAAATTCATTCACTAAAGGTGCCTTTATAGCAATGTGTGTGCAGTTGATCGCTTCGATTACTTTTGGAAAACTGGACATCGCTCCAAATTGTGCTTTAATGTTTGTCTGATCAACCATAGTGTATGGAAATTTTACACATTGGGGCAAAAAAGTATTTGTCAGTCACCGATTTTGCAAGTTGTCCCACTTAAAAAGATGAGAGCGTCTGTAATGTTCATCATAGATTCACTTTAACTGAGATACAGAATGTAAAAAAATCCAGGAAAATCACATTGTATGATTTTTAAAGAATTTATTTGCATAATGGTGCAGAATTGTATTATTATTATTAATAATAATAAATAATAATAATAATAATAATAATAATAATAATATGAATTTATATAGCACCTTTCACAAACTCAAGGTTGCTTTACATGGCAGAAATAAAAATAAATAAGTATTTGGTCAATAACAATTTGTATACACTTTGTAATGTATTCTTGGTTGGTCAAACATTTCCTGTAGGTCTTCACCAGGTTTGCACACACTGTAGCAGGTATTTTGGCCCATTCTTCCATGCAGATCTTCTCAGGAGCTGTGATGTTTTGGGGCTGTTGCTGGGCAACACAGACTTATCTCCCTCCACAAATTCCCAAGATACATGGCCCCATTCATCCAGGACACTGTCGCCAAGTCACGACTAAAAACAGAGTGTGTAACTTGCATATAGTCCAGTTTGTCTATGGAGGAGACATTTCAGAGTTGCATGGACAGGAGAGACACCTGGTAACCATTAGCAGCTAGCCTCATAAGAACTTCCGTCCCTTCCAATGCAGCCATGCCCTTGCACGCTGCTTGTCCGTGCTCCTCCTCCAGCATCTGGCAATGCTAAGGGCTTGAGACCTGCCCCAGCAGTCACAGGTTGCATAGCATCTCCAGCATATCCTCCAAGCTGAGCTTTGGATAATCTATGGCAGAAGTGTCTGATGGTACATGTGGACATCAGTTCTTCTGGCGTTTATTTTCTGTGTTGGTCGGATTGAGAAAGAAAAATTATTTACAAAAGGACCATCATTTGGATCCCAATTCCCCCACCACTAGGCGGAGCTAAATATTAACAACATTACAAATATTTGCACTTCTTTAAATGAAGATCGTTTTGGAACAGTTCTTCAGTAGACACAGTAATTAATAATCATAATACCTAAATTTAATAGGGCTAATTTTTTTCTTGGCATTGACCTTGCAAACAATTAATTCAAATTAATAAAAATAGGCATTTAAAAACCATAGATCTGGTTATATATTCTAGACAGCCAGTGACCAAATGCTGCTTGACCTGCACAAAAATGAGCAGATTGGGGGGTTAAAGTCATGACAGACATGGTTTTTAAAACAGACTATACTGCTGGCAGTTCAGAGACATGTGGTAATTTAGAGTAGGAAAAAGCGATAATAGCTCTGCTGAATACTTTCACTGACAGTTATGAACTTATTCTTTTGTAGAAACACCAAAGGTTGCCAAGTATAGATTTTGACAGTGACAAGTGTGCATTTTTTTTTCTGTCTCTTCCCTCAACTTATACTGATACTCAGACATGAACAGTGTCCAAAGGAATGCGATGTACGGAGCAGTCAGTATGGGATGTGTGAAGCAGGAAAATAGGCAATAAATAGGCAAGTACTATAAGGATCTCAGTGACTGACAAGACATGGAGCATCTCCTAAGAGCAAAGCAGTCTTTGTGGTTTTCAAGGTATGAAGTATATAAAAACTGGACCAAGAAAGAAGAACAGGTGAACTAGTGATAGGGTCATGGACCCTGAAGGCTCTTTGATGCAACTGCTAAATAAAAAATACCAAAAATCTGGTTCATAAAACAGAATAAAGAGAAAACAAAGTGCACTATTGCTCTGAACAAAATACACTATATACAACAGGTCCTCAAGTTCCGTTGGGGTTCTGTTCCTCCGAACACGACGCAACATGAATTTTAACACAAGTCAGAATTCATTCACGCAATGATGCTGCGGGGCTTGATTGAACACTGCTTTATTAACAGCAGCAACATGCATGAACAAGTAGCACACACATAGCCAACACCAGTCTCTCTCCATATTACAGTAAAGCATTTAGGAAACTTTGCTTCAGATAGAAATGCCTTTTTTAAGGCTTCATCATACTCTATGGATGAAACCAAACACCACAACAGCAATAAACACACTGGACAGGAGACACTGACTGTGCCATAGTGAACTATTATCCCCCTCTCACTAACTTCAACAATAACGGTGAATAAAACAATCACAGCAATAAATGGCGCAAAAGGAAGCTGCACTGCACAGCCCCCTCTTTCTCCCGTCCAGGCACAAACACATGCACCTCAGCATCTGGCACTTACATATTATCATAAAGCATTCAGTAAGCCGGGATGACGGCACTGGCCGAACCAATGTTGGTCATTTTTATGCACTGAACACTTAGTTTGGTTTATGTCTAAATTCCCATAGATTATTCTGAACATTAGAACATTAGAAAAAAGTCTCAGCATCATTTAAGAAACATTATTTTAGTTATCAACAAACACATACGTTTTCTTTGGTTCATACACATTTAAGTCACTTTAACACAGTCACATTATTGTTGAGTTACCAGTGCTGAGGTAGCCACTGCCAGTTTTGCTGCTGGTTAGCCGCCATCTTGTTCAGTTTGGTGAAAAGATGAGCTCCAGTGTGCACAGCTACTTTATACAGGAAGCATCTAATTGGGTCGTACCATTGATGGCCACCTCAGAGGGGGGGATTTGCTTTTGGGTTTTTTTTGTTTGTTTGTTTCTGGTAATTAATATAGATTGTTAGTTTACACATTTAATGTTTTAGTTGTTGGTTAACTTACTTTTAACGGATAGACTGAGTATTATATTTTAAGATAAGATAAGATAAGATAAATCTTTATTGTCCCACAGCAGGACAGCAAACAGAGTACTAAGAAAAACAGTAAGTATTAGAAGTTGCTTAGGAGGTTACAGGTAAGATAAAGTAATGCAAAAATAGAAAAAAGTAATAAAGTAATATACTATTACATATAATATAGTATTTACACAAATAAATAAGGCAAATATAATTATTTTTGAGTTATTTTTTACCCCTGTGTGTCTAAAATGGTCTGATTAGACAATATACTGTATATGTTCTCTTGTGTGGTTTGTTTTGTTAAGGTCAGTTTAGGTTCTCTGTTAGCATGATGTTTAGTTGAAATTAATTTATTAAGTTCCATTATCTGAGTTTATTGTGTTTTGTTGACTTCCTTTATGGGCCTTGAAGATGATACAAAATAAAATCCCATCTGTGTTCTTGTGCCTACCTGCTCAGTTCCTCACATAGGCAATGAACTGCATTATACTACTGTGTATGACAGTAAATTTGTGCATTAAAAAAAAAACCTCGAGGTCCCCTGTAGTGTTTTCATAGCCTTTGGATTTGTGAAGAAGAAGCAGCTTGGATGCAAGTACAAATAGGTGAGTTCAATTAGACCAAACCAAGACATCCAGGTTAATCCAAACATCAAGATCCACTAAAAATAAAACAGCATGACTGTGTCTAGGGCAAAAATAATCTTAAAATCAATAAAAGTGACTATTTGTCAATGTTAACACAACGTTCACCACAGTGAAATGTGATTTCTGTATTTAACCCACCGCACGAGCAGCAGGCAGCTATCAACAGTGGAATAGGACGAAACCTCTGTGGTGCTTGGGCCAGGACTTTCTGATGCCAAGGCCACAAAATCAAACAAGAATTACATGGTTTAGAATCAAACACACTGGTTTGACCTGGCCAGCAGAGAGAGACCTTTCATTTGGGGTCTTTTCACTGTCAACGGGAAGTTTTAAACCATTATACCTACATCATATTTTTTGGCAGAGTTGCATGACTTCAGAGTGTGACTTTTTGAGTAGTTTCATTCCAATGGCAATATAGACAGCAGTGGTGACTGCTCTAGGACAAGGGGAGCTCTGCTTCCTCTAATATTTCACAAAATAAATGTTCAAATATGCACTCGTCGTATTTATATAACTATTCGAAACATGTTCTTCATGACGCACTCGTTCATATTCAGCTATTTATCGTAGATTGTCTGACGTGATTCATTTCTCGTACATTTACGTAGCAGCAAAGTGCATTAACACAAATAGAAGCTTCACCTCTCCTGGTGTGACCAGGTGAACTGGCTGACTGGAGAGAATGTACTGTTGGCCATGTCATTGATGAAACCTCAGAATTCATGTACAAATAACATACATTGTATGATGCAGGCCTAAAATGAGCTTCCCCTGTTTGAAGAACTAGCAGCTGCCACTGACCTTAAAGTGATATCTGGTTTTTCCATTTATATTCTCTTTATACTATTTGTAGTCACTTTCCAAAACACGTATCTTTTGCCTAGAGCTGAATTCTGAGCTATTATTTCCATGACTTACATCTCCTACTATGGTCATACTGCATTTCCCATTGATTCCATTAATGAAAATCATTTTTATTTTCGATTTTATACAAGCCTGGGCCCAGAGAATGGAGGTTTTTTCTGTCTCACATTTACATACCGTGCCTTTATTGCATAATAGAGTTTTAACCTGCATTTGTGAATGGCACAGCAAACAGACATTTGTGAAAGTATTTCTTTTCCCATGCACTGATCTCTGTGACAGAATTGTGCCGGTTTTTAATGCAGTGCTGCCTGAGGGCCTGAAGATCATGGGCAATATCAATTTTTGTCTTTGTCAGAGAATTCTCCAGAATCTTTGGATGATGTTATGTACTGTAGATGATGAGATATTAAGTTTTTGCAGTTTTATATTAAGGAGTATTAATCTGAAATTAGTCAACCGTTTGTACACAGGTTTTTTGCACATTATTGTACCTCTGTCCATCTTTACTAAAATGTCTTTTTATGCCCATACGTGTTCCCGACCTTTTGTCAATTTACCTAATTAGCTGCAAAATGTTCCTCCAGCTGTTTTATGTTAGTTTTCTAAAGAATGGTTCTACATCATGCCTCACCACTTCCCCAGAAAATTCAGGAGTCACAGTTCTGGAATTTGAGATCTATGATCTTAACGAATTGCTATTAGGTTTTTGAATGATACTAACATCTCAAGCACTTTAATGAAATATCTCTTTAAAATCAATTTTATTTTGGAAAATTCTTTATATTTTATTTTACAATTAAACCATGTTTTTTACAACAAAACATTTAACCATTTTTGAGACACTGCTTAAATATACAATTCATTATATTTAAAAATGTATATAAAAATGACATTTTGTATTTATTGTAAGCATATTGTAAACATATTGTATTTATGATTTAAAGAAACATAAAACATAGCAACCTTCATTTTTAATCATTATATCTTTTACAACCCCTTAAATAAATAGTTAGATTCAGGCTTTCCAGATTGGGTGCCATTGGTTTGAACCTAATGCAAGGTAAACCTTTCTGATTTAAACCTATTATCTAGGGTCTGCTGTTTTCTTAGTTATTGAAATATGTTATGTCATCATGCCAAGCTTTTAAGGAACTTTTAAGGTCTTCAGAAAAACAGAATGTCAATACATATTAAAAATGTCAAGAAATCATTCCACTTTAAGGAAAATTGTCTAAAGGTTATATAGATTTCAAATGACTGCCAATATCTCCAGCAAATTCAACTCAAAAGCAAACCATTTAATGTGAAAAGAAGTCTGAGGAAACTCAAAGGTGTTGGTGTGAAAGTGCACATTTCTACAAACAGAAAGAGATTATTAGATTTAGCCTATGTGTAGCATACAGGAGAAAAGGTTTTGGTCAAGATTTAAAGCTTTTTGCTGCTTAGGGACTGGGAAGCTTGCAATTATTAATTTAGCAATGAATTCTGCATAATATCAGTGCTTGAGGGCAAGGCCACCTGTTCAAAAGCTGAAGTTGAACAAGAGGTGAACTTTTCAACAAGATAGTTATCCTAAGCTCGCTAGCAAGAAATAGCTAAAAATGATACGCATGCTTTTATATGAATTGAATTGTTGTGTGGAATTTGAAAAAAGCAGCATGTCCAAGAAAACACTTAAACATCTTGACCTCAGCTGAAGGAATTTGCAAGGAAAACAGCAGGTCCTTCGTGGGCATTGATTCAAAACACATACAGGAAGTCATTTCTGCTGAAGGTGGCAATGCTAGCTTCTAAGGCTAAAGGTTTGCTTACGTTATCTACAGAAGAATATTACACCTGTTAATATTTTTGTTGAATAATGATTGAAAAATGGTTTTGTTCCACCCTAGCAATGAAAATTGCTATGTTTTGTTTCTTTAAATCATGACTACAATCTGTTTACAATATAATTTCAATAAATAAAAATATATTTTATATACATTTTTAAGTTTAATTAATTAGATCTTTAAGCAGTGTCTCAAACATGGTTAAATGTTTTTGCTCTGATTTAAAAAAGCGAGAATTGTCCAAAATAAAATTGATTTTTAAAGATATTGCATATTTTTTAAGATACTACATTAAAGTGCTTTATATGTTGGTACCATTACCTGTAGGCATTGTATGAAGAAGCGTTAAATGTTTGTAGAAAAAAAATACTTAATAATTCCACATATGACTGTTTATATATAGTACTGTGAAAAAGTCACATGTGTGAATAGTATAATTCAATGTTTTATAAAGCAAAACCAGGCATTTAATGAGAACTACTGAGAAACAAATGGTGGGCACAAAAACACTGTTTGTTGTACTAATGTAATTTGAGTTTATTCTAATATTTACTATATACAGTGGGTAAAATAAGTACTGAACACATCACCAATTTTCTAAGTAAATATATTAATAGAGGTTCTGTTTACATGAGATTCTCACCAGATATCACCAAACCATAGATATCCATACATAAAATACATACATACATTTATTAAATAATTAAAATATTTGTAATTGAAACTAGCTGCTGCATTGCTCAGGTGTGATTTTGGCCCATTCTTCAAATCCTGAAGGCTCCGTGGACCCCTTCTAGGAACTTTAGTTCTTTCCATAGATTTTCTATAGGATTCATTCTTCCTTCAGTTATATGAAGTGTGCCAGCACTATATCATGTCTGTGTGCTGTGTGTTTGGAGTGATATGAAGTGTCTTTTGACCTTCAAACATGGTGTGACATCAAAAGAGTTCAGTTTTGGTCTCATCTGACTAGACTATATTCTCCCAGGTTTTTAACAGGCCTGTTTAAATGTTGGTCAGAAAACATTAAACGCAATACAACATGCTTTTGTTTCTGCAATAGAGTATTGTATGCTGAGTGTACATGTGGGCCTTGGTGGTTGAACTAAATAGCAATTGTACCAGCTAAATTTCAGGTTATTTTTTATATCTCCACTAGTGACTCTTGGCTCTTTGACAACTCTGAAAATTCTTTTCACTCCTCTGTCTGAAATCTTCCAGGGAGGACAAGGTTGTGGCCGATTTATGATTCAAAAATGTTCTTTCCAGATTATGGCCCCACCAGTGCTCACTGGAACCTTCAGTAGTTTTGAACTTCTTCTGTAACCAATGCCATCAGTGTGTTTTGCAACAATAACATTGCGAACGTCCTTGGAGAGCTCTTTGGATCTACTTATCATGAGATGCTTCTTGGGTGACTTTGGTAGACCATCTGTTGGGACTGAACCAGCTGATATTAATTTGCACTAGGTGGCAGAATGCTTTCTAATTGCTGATAGATTTCAGCTGGTGTTAAGACTTTGCAGAGCTATTTTGCATAGTAAAAGCACAGATTTGCTTCACTATAATTGAAGTAAAAACTTATTTTTTTAAAAAAATGTCTACGTTCATGATCATTAATTGTCCAACACGTGTCATTTTCCATCACTGCACATGTTTTGTGCCTTTCTGTGTGCAGTGAACGAATGCTGCCTTCGTTTGCGTGGGTTTACTTTGGGTTCCCACTGTCCAAAGCCTTGTGGTTCAGGTTGACTGACTGCTCTAAATTGCCCATAGGTGTGTGTGTATGAATGGTTGTCTGTCTCTGCGTTACCCTGTAATGGGTCGGCCTCCTATATATACACAGCCTTCTATATATAGTATAGTATGTGTGTGTGTGTGTGTGTGTGTGTGTGTGTGTGTGTGTGTGTGTGTGTGTGTGTGTGTGTATATGTGTGTGTGTATTTGTGTGTATATGTATATGTGTGTATATGTATATATGTATTATAAAATCAGCTAGCAGCTAATTAGTGGTCTGTTGAGACGCAACTTTTTTGTGACATTTTGTTGCATCAAATACAAACTTTTTTATGGTACATTTACTCAGTTTTAAAATTTAATATGTGATATTGTGAATACAAAATGATTCACAAATCTTTTAGAGCTTGTGGTTGTATTTAAAGTGTGTTTAAAATATAGTCCCTTAAATCTATTTAAAGTGTATTTAAAGTTGAACTTCAAAACACACATACTATACTGAATATAGTCCTAGTGTATTTAATCCATATCATTATCACAACTTTACCACAGTAAATATACTTTGTCAATAGCTGGGAAAACTACTAAAACTGGGTGTGATGAAGTATTTTTATGCATGGGAAGAGAGCAGACAACAAGAAGAGTTTTCTCACAAATTGCCAATATGCTTCTCTTTTTAATAAGAGTACGGTTAATCTCCTCATATCCAGAAATAATTATTGTACATTCCTCCTCAGAGAAACACAGAGCTCACACCATGATTCAAAAGCTGTGCTTGAATTAGATCACGCTCCTTTTATGCGAACGCTGACTAAAAAGTTACTACATCGACTAATCATCATCTCACCCTCAGTAGGTTAATCCCCGGCCTCTTGTCAGTGTACAGGTATGTGGAGCAGTGGTTCTTTGAGTGTATTTCAGAGATACTTACCCAGAGCAATAATGCTGAGGATTGGTTACTCCACCACCAATAGCACTACTGCCATCAGACGACAACATTGGCTGATTGTTGCTAAATAAAAAAAGAGGTCAGGGTAATGGAGGCCTGAAACCCTTTGCCAAAAGCTGCATTAACATCTAAAATGGTCTCTCTTGTCTAAAACAGTCTGCCAGCAAACCTGTTCATAATGCAGAGTGAATTAAAATCTACACCAGAGACTAAGAAGAGACTGGAGGTTCTGCAGTATTACTATGAACTTCCTGTGCATGGCCCGGCATCCCTTCACTGTTAATAACTGCCTGGACTCTTCAGAGTGAAGTCCACTCTTCAAGGTAAATGACCACTTATGAGAATCTCCCTACCGTTCCCCAGATAAATGTACAGGCAGCAGAACATCTATTGTGTGGACAGTCACACTTCTTCTTTGCTCATAATATAGCCCATTGCTTATAAAATATTGTGTAATGCTTCATATTTTATATTGTATCTATACTGTATATCATATGCTGTACACCTAGGCACATATGTATAATAGCCTAGGAAACTGTACTATATAAAGTTTGGACACACTTTCTCATTCAATGTGTTTTTTTCATTATTTTCATGACCATTTACATTGGTAGATTCTCACTGAAGCATCAAAACTATGAATGAACACATGTGGAGT
>JBBIGC010178575.1:0-14824 GCA_037576955.1 Lepidarchus adonis
AGCTCTGGCTGTTGATGGTCATAAATGTACATCACTGCATTGAGTCAAACATGTTCATGCTGCTATGCAAGGTAAACAATATATATTTTAAAAATAAAGTTAGTCTCTCTCTCATTTTTTTAGCATTTTTATTATTGGTAGATTTTTGACTTGGTCAATTTAAAAGTAGCTCGCAAGCCAAAAAAGTGTGAGCACCCCTGGTATAGAGTATTAAAAGGTCTACAAGTCCAACATACTCAAAAGTGAGGAACATCTGTTTTGTTTCTAAAATTCTAGCAGTAAAGCAACTGATGTATAATTATCCTTGAAGATAAACAGGAACTACAGAGTACTGACTTGTCATTAGGGACATAGAGGTGGAAGTCTCTGACATGAGAGGCATCTTTGGAGAGGACAATATGACCAGCAAACTGTCCAGGAGAAAACCAGAATGGAAAATTAGGCACCTCGTTCAGCTGGAACTCAGCATGTATCCTGCGGTTAGAAACAGTGCACAAAACCAGAAGTTTATTATAACCATAACATGGATTAAATTAATTACATTTAAAATGATTACAAAATTAAATTAAAATTAATGATTACAAAAGAGGATTTGACGATTTAACTGCAGAGCCTAAATAAACTTTAACGCTATGTAATGCCAGGTAATAAGATAATGTATGACACGATATGACATATCGTGGCCACAATATGATTTTCTGAGCATTTCATGATATAATCAGTACTTAGAACGCTTTCATTTTAAAGAAACAACATTAGTTACACTTAAATTAATATTGTACTGCAGTCTGAGAAACAGAATAATAATTATTTGTACTCATTATATTCATGATATATTTTCCCATCTCTCCCACCCACATGTTCCTCCCTGAAAGACTAAGTAGAAGGTAAAAGAGAGGAAAATATCACCCAAATGCAGTTAGTGTAATGCTATAATCCATTATGTTCTATTTACCATGTGGATGACATCTACCACACCAAAAGGGGAAAAGACAAAACCAACTACCTGAACACAATGTCATAATAAAAGTCACTGATGGCCCGCACGCAGGCCATGGCTCCCTGAGGAGCAAAACGGGATTTGACAAACGGTCGAGGATGAAACATACTCAGCATGTTGTGGAGCAGAACCTAACGGGGTTAAAGGGAAAAGAAAAAGAAATTATCGACAGCAAACATGCAACCAATTATCACTTTGTTTTTAATTAAATAATTAAAATTAGAGTTGGAGCAATGCAGCTGAACATCTATTTGACAGTTTATGCTTTTTAAACAACATAAATGCCATAAAACACTTTTGGCCTCAAGTCATATCAGCATACAGTTTTGAGTGATTCCTCCCCCCTCCTCTCATCATATATATCATTCTGTTTTCTTCTTTCCTAAAATGTTTACGGGCACATTTCTCTACATGTTGTACTTGTATAACTATGTAGAAAAAAACAACCACTTCAACTTACTCCTGACCATCAAATACTAAACCAAAGACTACAAAAAAGAAGATAATGTATTAATATTCTAGTGGAAATGCAGACATCATTTTTCAGAAGATTCAGAATCTAATCCCCGGAAAAAGAGAAGAATTTTTTTCTGCAATACTGCAAATAATGTTTAAATAGTGAAAGTGTGTGTGTGAAATATTATGTAAACACGTCATCAGCTATACAGTCAGTTTCACAGGATGACACGCCTCTTAAGAGGTGAAATTGTACTGATGTATTATATAGAGCCTTGAGAATTAATAACCTAATTACACCATTATCACCTCTCCACATCAGTGCACTCCAGTGATTTACAGCGCAAAATATTCCCCAGATTCTCAAACTCAGCAGGTCTGACACAGAACGTTGCCAGAACTAATTACACCAATGTTCAGCTTTACAAAGGTCTGCTTATGCATTTTGGTTGTAAAGTGTCAAGCAGTGAAGGAAGCATATTGGTCATTAAAGGTGCAATCCTAAGTTTGGTAGGGTTTTTTATATAGGTTTTATACAGGTTTGTTACGGTTTTATATTTCTTATTTCTCTATTTTACTCTATTTATTGTTGTTTGCTTTTAAATTGTTTTTGATTTGTGTTTTATGTATCTGGGGGTTATGGGTGGTCGCAAAAAGCATTTCACTACACATCATACCGTGTATGACCGTGTATGTGACAAATAAAATTTGAATTTGATATTCGTCTCAAAAGATTTCAAACTGAAAATCTACTCTTACTTTCTTTGGTTTATTGACCTGCTGCATATTCATCAGCTCAGACCTCAGGCTACTCTGTAACCACACTGTGGCCAAACATGCTCAGCATTCTTCAGCAAACCCTGAAGAATCTTGGCTTCCTTAAGAAAAATTACTGCAAGAGGGCCTCATTGTGCATAACCAATATATGTTTTAAATCACTTCTCAACATTTCGATGCAGATTTAGATCTGTGGCAGAAATAAGACACCAAGATTATTTTGCTGCAAAAAATAATACAATTTTACAACATTATTAGACAATAAAATAGTGGTAAGTAACGTCATCTTTATGCATATATCCTCTTCTTCATGGATGCCATAAAATAAATTGATTCAAATACGTGTTAATTTGATTTCATAACCATGTTATGTAAAGTAATGACTATAATGCAGGACGATATATTGAATATACTCAATGTATCATGGCCTGTTGTATGTTCAGTGGAGTAAAATACTATATTGTGAACCAACATAGTGGTTGCGATTTCTCCATTAATGCATACAAGTTTAAAACCATTTCAATAAAAAACAATAATGAACATAATCAGGGCTTTAACACAGACAGATATTGCAGGAGCAACTAGAACGATCATAGTGAAAGGATTGTGTGCATCAAAGGGTTAAATGTGAGCTTTTATGAAGCGCTTTAGAGGAGTTTTCACAATATTAACATATATACTGCCTAAAAAGAATGTAATATTGCTCTGAGGCAATATCTCCCAGCATTAGCTTTTATAAAATGAGCTTTTAGAAGCATTATACAGTCAACCCGTTAGCTCACCCCATTGGTCTGGGCCCTAAATGTGGCAAACAGGGTTTGACTGTATACTTAAGCCAATCCAAAGAATGACCACACCTCTTTGCCACGGGGGGTCGGGGGGTGATAGCGGTTGTTGGGCAGGTAGCCGGTGAAGATGTTGAGTTCGCTGGGTATGATCCACCACGTGTCCCCAGGCTCCCCCTTACCCTTCGGAGGCAGAAACGACCGGAAATGAGCAGCCGAGAAAGTAGAGGAGGGAATAGCGGGGCTCTTCCATGAACGCAGACCACTCAGGGAACTGTGGGACACCTGGAGAGATAAAGAAGACTCTTGTTCAGCTGATTGGTGCTAAACTAAAGAAATAAAGTCTTATTCTGACCATTTCTTAATCAAGCTAGGATGCAAAGCACAGAGCATTACCCCAAGGAAGCCGTCCTTGCTCTTGGTCATGGTCTCCAACAGCAGTGGCTGCATTTCGGCATGAAGGGTGAGAGTCTCTCCATTCGGGTCATGGAGAAACTCTTCCTCATACTCTGAAGGAGGGGGGATACCTTCAGGGAAGAGACACAGGGCCATCAGTGTCTATGAACTTGTTATAGGGGAGTTATTGAACTCAAATTTAGCAATTATGTGGATGCAGAGTACAGAATACCAGGGTGGGCAGGAGATGGGATCTTAAAAGCCCCATTGAGACAGGATACTCCTCAAAAAGTCTTAAAACAAACATTTTTGCAGGTCTTTCTACACGCCACCCACCAACACCCCAACTGTGGTCATTACGGGGGGTCATAAATTTGTGGTCACGTGGGTTTTTAAAAAATAATAATTTAATGCACGTATTTACCATCTTATATGGTAGTATTATGCAGATGAATGTCTACTAAATACTTTTACGGTAATATAAGAGCTCGTGTGGATTGTGTGTGTGTGTGTGTGTGTGTGTGTGTGTACAGGGACGGGAGAAAGAGAGAGAGGTTGTTCTCTGCTCTGCTAATTCCCTGTTTTTGCTGAGATGTTTATGTTTTATTCACTGTTAGTGTTGAATAAGCGTCGTGTGTGTTGGTGGGTGAGATGGGGGGTTAATAGTGCACTGTGCTAAGTCACCGTCAGTGTGGTTTTGCCACAAGTCTCCTCTCCAATGTATTCACTGCTGTATTGTATGTAGAAGTCATTAAAAAGAGCATTTCTATTTGGAGTAACGTTTCCTAAATGCTTTACTGTAATATGAGAGCGTTCATACATGTTGCTGCTGTTAATAAAGCACAGTGCTGTTCAATAAAGCCTCTGCAGAAACATTACATGTATGAGTTCCCTCTTACGGCGAAATTTGAGTTATGTTACACTCAGAGGAACCGAACCCTGACAAAACTTGAGAAAAACTGCTTTAAACATGCTTATCAAAAGGAGCTGAATTACTGCATTTGCTGAACCTGTGAGCTTTTCCGCAATCGGCTTGAACTCCTCCGGACTGAGGTACAGGTCGTGGTTTACATCCAGAGACGAGAACAGGAAGAGTCCCTCCGGCCCCAGGGTCTTCAGTCCAGCTTCCTAAAACAAACAAGACAAGATGGCAGGTCTTGACAACTGGGCCACATTTCTCATGGTCCAGCGGCGCTCAAAGCCGCCACATTCACTGGACAATCAGCCCAGGGCAGTGAGGTGCAGGTCACGTAACTGTCCCGAGTAAAAGCTCTTCATTTTCATTCAGAATTGTGTGATTGGGGGTCAGGGTGATGCATTGTTTTTAATAGAGGAATAAAAATCTGAACTTTTTCTTTCAATATTGCAGAGATGGAGACATTGATGTTGTCATGGGGAGAGCACGACAAGTTATTGATTGGGAGAGGGTGGGTGAAATTAAAAAAATGTTTTTTGGGGGATGGAACCTTCCCAAAAAGAACACCAAGGCCAAAGGATCTAAAGCCTCCTCCTCCTCCCCATGTGCCCCACTTGGCCACTCCAGACTGGGAGGGAGGGCGTACAGTCTGTGAGTATGTGCACAGAGACCACTGTCTAATGGAGGGAGCAGCATGAAGTCTCGTGCATGTGCTTCAAGTGAGGGGGAAGCTGCACCATCCCAGCTGGGGCAAACATCCATCCCTCCCCACCGTCACACACACACACACACACACACACACACACACACACACACACACACACACACACACAGCTGAGGGCAGTTCAGGTGTTGGAGCAGCGGTGCTCCAGACAACAATACGTGGCGGCGCTTTCTTTGATGTCTGGTGGTCGGCGAGATCAAACAAGCAGAAACAAAAGTTTTTTTTCATTCTTTCATTGATCAGACCTTTAAAAACGGACAGAATATGAACTGAACACGTACAGAATCACTCACTCACACACACAACCAAACTTGTGTCTTACATGCCGCATCCAAACCAGCGTGTCCTGCACGTATTTCAAGCCCACGCCGATAACCGGAATAGCAACGACGATGAGCAGCGTGGAGAGAGCCCACGGTCGCCGAGAACGCCCGGCCACAGCCGGAGCCTCGCTCTCCTTCCCCGCACACGAGGAGCTCTCCACCCGCGGCGCAGCTCCTGCCTCCTCCGCCGTCATGCTCGGCTACACGCTGCCTGCTAGTCGCATTACAAGAAGTGATTTCTCGTTACTTTCAAGCAAAACACGCCCCTTATCCAGTCGGTGGAAATTTTCATGAGATTCCACTTATTTTCTCCCCATCAGCTCCGCTCTAACTGGGCTCTACGCGCGAGCTCAGCAGTAGTGCCGCCGTTTTTTTTTTTCGCATCCGTTCTCCGACAAGCCGCGACTGCGATTGGCTTAGCGAAGCGTTCTAGAACAGAACTAGCCAATCCCTGTGCAGGAGAAGGCGGGGCTTGTCGGAGAACGGGTGTGAAGGAATTACGTAGCTGGGAGGAACACATTCTTAAAGGGCCAGTACCTGCCTTTTCTAGCACAGCAGAACGTCATCAGTGTGCTTATTCACAAAAGTAATGTCGGTTATTATAAAGGCTGTGGGGGCAAGGAATACGACACACTTAGTGAACTATTTATTTAATCTGCAAACTTTATTTAGCTCTTGATTTAACCAGGGATGCCCAGCTCTGGTCCTGGAGGGCCAGTATTCCACCTTTTTACTAAACACACTATAAACACTCAACACTGAACCAGGTGTATCTGGGGAGGTCAATCACACTGTGCTGTTATCTCGCCATGAAAGGCTGTAAAACAGATTTCCTTCTGTATTATTTACCTCATTAAGCACAAACCTCGCCCCTCGTCCTTGGTGTATGCATTTCTCCCACTATAGCTTGCCAAACTTGACTCAGTGTTAGCACTGTAGCCTAGAAACGTGGTCAGTCATGCTAATTCTGTAGGTCGCTGCTGCGGCTACTGCTGCTGTTGGTGGGTGGGTGACACTAACATACGATGGACCAATCAGTGATGCATCCTTGGTCTGCTTGGTGTCTGGACCATAAATCAATGGCTGGTTGGTTGGTCCTCCTGTCCACGGTCTGCCTCCTCCAGTCACATGTTACATTTTAATTTTGGCCTGACGACTATTACAGTATTAGTGGCAGCTTCGATTCTGAGTTTGCATACAAGTTGGTGAATTAGACCCAAAATGTTAGGTAATTGAAAGTGACATTCTCTCACTGAGGAGCAAAAGAAAGAAATTTGAATCCGTCATGGCACTAACTTGATAAAGACGCAGCAGGATATTGCTGACGTTTTTACTGCTCGATTTCATCAGCCTGTTAGTCGCCGATATTTACCGCCAAAAACAAAAATGGCTGATTGTCTTAAGTGATACAAAATGCTTGCATCTGGGGAAGCATACTAAGCTTAAAGCAGCACTGGAAATGTGGTATTCGTCCACTAGATTGCAAAATGTGACCATAAATCTTTTTCTTTGAGCTTTATTACTCTATATTTTTTATTTAAAAGCTTTATTTTTATCTTTTAAATCTGAAAAGAAATGGGTTTTAGAGAAACATCATTAATTTGTATTGCTAGCTCGCCAGCCCTGTCCGAACCAAAGGGGGCAAGCTAACGAGGTTTGATTGTATGTATATGTATATGGTTATACAAGTATATCATGTAGTGAAATGTACCTGTTCAAACTTAAATAGAATTGATCAGCCAGAAGGGCAGCGCAATCCCATATAGTCAATGCCAAGACACAGAGGAACCTTCTGAGGGACTAGTGCACAGCGACTGGCAGTGTATCTCTGCAGAAGCAACACCTTTACCTTAGTGGTTGCTGGGACGAGACTTCAGATCCCAAAGTCCCAGTCCAGGCCCCACTGAGGTACTGCTGTTTCCCCAGTTTAGACAGGTTTATTTTCAGGTGTGATTTTGGGGCCTTTGGCCTAAACACTAATATAATGCTGCCATGTAGTAAAAGATGGTCTTTCTGGTGGTTGGAGCCACAGTGACTGCACACGCTATGAAAACCCTCCATATAATTACTTATGTTTTATTCTGTTTAGAGCTTTTATTATTTGAACACAATCAAGAGAGAAAATGTTGTGTTTATTGTTCGTAAAGAATCATAATGTGGGATTTATGTAACATTAATCTGACTTTATTCTTTGAAAAACCCTTTTCCAGAAGCTTCCATCTTGTGCTCATCGGAGTCTTCTGTTCCTTCACTCTTTGGCATGTTCTTCTCACCTTTTTTTTCTTTCATGCTCATGTTCTCCTGCATCAACATCAGCTTCTGCTCAACTACAACAGGAACCATCAGGATGATCCTGTTCTCCTTTTACCTTATTACTACTACTCCTCCACTGGAATCAGATCAGCACCATCTGCTCCATCTTACACCCTATCTTCTCTTTAGCCTCCAAAAGATGTGGGTGCAGTCATTTACAGATTCTCATTATTCTATGTAGTTTTTTTCATAGTTTTACAACACATTTTTCCCAGAGTTTGGAGTCTTCACCATTTGAACAACCTTTTCCAGAAGCTCCTCCTCTCCGTAGTCTTTTCCTTTGCATCTTTCATGGCCTTCTGTTGTTCCTTTGCTCTTTTTGCCTCTGCCTTCTTTTGGCGTTTTACTTTTTCTTTCTCCTTCTACATCTTCTTCCATTTTCTTTTCTCTTTCTTGCTCATGTTTTGTTTGTCAGGGTTCAGGCATGATAGTTTCTTAAACTCCTGCAGCAGCTTCTCTTCCTCCATCGCTGCCAGAACGATTGCGTCCTCTCTTTCCCTTATCATTGTGTTCACTTCCTCCACGTTAGATGTGGGCACTAAATCCTCACCCTCTCCACTCCCATTGATATTGCGGGAGCAGTATCACTTTAGTTCCAGTTTTTGGAATTTTCGTCCTCATACTCATACATAAATTGTCAAGAATGTTTATTTTAATTAGAGATGATTCAACAGTGAAGCAGGTCTCTGTGCAAGTTTACACACATTTATTGGTTTTAAAATGTAAAAATTGTTATTTAAAGCAAGATTTTCCACTAAAGACTCTACATCAGGTGCACAACACCCACCCTAGAGGTCTACCACCATGGAGAAGTCGGCTCTTCTGATGTTCAGAAGGAGGATCCAATCCACCTGAGGCAATTTATATTGTGGGAGGAAAAAACAACAACAAAAAAAACAAACACCCAAACTGCCCCATGCAGCAATCAAACCCATGATATTTGAATCTGAATGATAAACTGAACAGTGATGCCAAAATCTTTTGTCAAATTGTTTTCGCATTTTATTTACATATGAAATTACATATGTAGCCATCTGTAAAAACAGAGTTCATCAATAAGCAAATCCTGACAAATGGAGTAAATCCATATGTCAGTTTAGCACACTGATTTGAATGGAAAGTGAAACACCCCAGACTTTCAGCAGGTAAGACAGTTCTGCACTAGTCACTAGTTCCTTCCCAACAGCTGGTTACAGCAGAGTAGCACTACACTGTGCAGTGCTGTATCCCTCTGAAAATGCCTCTGTACGGTTTACACCAGTATTCACGCTCCCAGGGTAATTAACAACATCTTGAATTATAATCTGGTCCAAATCCAGTCCTGGAGGGCTGGTGTCTAGTACAGTTGGGTGATTTCCCTGTTCAAACTCCCCTGCTCATTACCAGGTTCAGTGAGTGTGTTTGAGAAGGGGAAGGACCAAACTGTGCTTTACACCAACCGTCCAGGACCAGTGTTGTGCAGCCCAGATCTAGATCAGTCATGCTATGGCATCATTTAAACCTCAGCCTCAAAACTGCTAAACGTTAAAAGAGACGAGTCCAAAAAGAAGTATTGAGAAAAACCACAGTGTTTAGTCCATGTCCTCCTCCACTTGCTGTGTGTGCACTTCCACCTTCTTTGGTGGGATGTAGGAGCCCATCCCAGCTGCTCTCTCTGCCTCAGCCTGTGAGTATGGCTCCTCCCTCAACTCCTTCAAACTGAGGAAACAGGAGATATGGTGTTTTCTGAAAAAAGTTCTATATCGCTTTATAATATCCATAGGTAATTAGTAACGGGTATTATTACTTGGCAACACATACTGTTGCCTTGGATTACAGCAGTTACTGAACATTATACAGTGGGGTAAAAATGTATTTGGCAGCCACTGATTTTACAATGATTTTACAATGATTTTGTCCCACTTAAAAAGATGAGGTCTGTAATGTTCTTCATAGATTCATTTCAACTGTGAAAGTCAGAATGTAAAATGTAAAAATTGTTGGATTTTTAAAGAATTTATTTGTATAATGGTGCAGAAAATAAGTATTTAGCTCCTACACACAAAGCATGAATTCTGTCCCTAACAGACCTGTTACTTCTTCTTTAAGAAGCTCTTCTATCCTCCACTCGTAACCTGTATTAATGGCACCTGTTTGAACTCAGTATAAAACACACCTGTCCACACCTTCAAACAGTCAGACTCCACCATGGCCAAGACCAGAGAGCCGTCTAACGACACCAGGGACAAGATTGTACACCTGCACAAGACTGGGATGAGCCGATCTACAATATGTAGCAGCTTGGTGAGAATAATGTGAATAAATACAAGATCACTGACAATCTCCCTCGACCTGGGGCTTCATGCAAGATCTCGTCTTATGGTGTACAAATGATCTTGAGAACGGTGAGGAAATGGTCAATGACCGGAAGACAGCTGGGACCACAGTAATAAAGGTTACTATTAGTCTAAAGTTTGCCAGAGACCATCTGAATGATCCAGAAGAGGATTGGGAGAATGTCATGTGGTCAGCTGAGACCAAATTGGAACTCCTTGGTATAAATACCACTTGCTGTGTTTAGAGGGAGAAGAATGCAGAGTTGCATCCCAAGATTACTGTTGGGGAAGGGGACCTCCCCTCGCCCCAAAAACATATATTGCCAGTAAAAATGCATTTTCCTCAGCTCCACAAGACACCCCTTCAGATGTTAAGAGCAACTTGTACAAACTCACACTGAGGAGTAGATACTCATACTCACATATAACTTTTGATTGACACAGAAAATAAGCCGAAGGACAGCTTAAAAAACTTTAGTTAAAACATATGACTCGACTGACGTTAATGAGAGAGAACAGAAAAGACCTTCAGTTTTGATTGGCAGTTAGCAGTAGCATGAGCTAGCAGCTAAGCTAACTTAAAGCTAAGTTAGCCAAAGCAGCAGCTTTGATTGACATTAGCAAGCTAAGTACATGAGCTAAGATGGGACTTTTTAGTCTAAACTATTTATTTGTTGACATTTCAAGGCCAGAGGTAAGTCTGGCATCTGTTGTAATGATCTCATGTGAGGATGTACAGCCCAAATATGGCAATGACCAAATAGGTTCTTTGGGAAATCACTTCGCCAGTTTGACGCGTGGCTGTGGCAGGCATAGGAAATGTGACGGGCAGTCACTAGTCAAAACATTCTTCTCATAAAAGCTCAGACCAGTTGGGTGAAAATTGTGAGTGGTCAGGGTAATGACACTCGGTCATGCAGACACTTACCCGACCCATGGGCTTTTCAGAGAAAACTTTGAATCTAAACACAGCAGGATTGAATACGATGACTCTGTTTCACCTGGGACTCTGGGACATAATGATATGGATCAGAAAGCGACAGAGTATAAACTGTAAAGTTATAGGATTACAAAAAATAATAGTCCTATAATCACCTTAACAACACCATACCCACTGTGAAGCATGGGGGTGGAAACATTATGCTTTGGGGCTGCTTTTCTGCAAAGGGGACAGGATGACTGATCCGTATTAATGAAAGAATGAATGGAATCATGTATTGTGAGATTTTGAGCAAAAACCTCCTTCCATCAGTAAGAGCATTGAAGATGAAACATGACAATGATCCCAAACACACTGCCCGGGCAACAAAGGAGTGGCTACGTGAAAAGCATTTCAAGGTTCTGCAGTGGCCTAGCCAGTCTCCAGACCTCAATCCAATATCTGTGGATTGATCCGTGAAGGGAGTTAAAAAAAATAATAAAAATCATACAATGCGATTTCCTGGATTGTTTTTTACATTCTGTCTGTCAGTTGAAGTGAAAATATGATGAAATAGACCTCTCTCATCAACAAACACTTTTTTTTGGCCTACTGTATTTTTGGAAAAATACCTCAAATATGCATTAATGATATAGACAAAATTAGTTTCCAGAACAAGTCATTGCAAGGGGCCCAAATCCTTTTTTGGAGGTTCAGTGTCTAGCAGAGTTTAGGATGAACACAACCAAACTGGACACAAGCCCTCCAGAACCTGCTTTGGTGCTAAATTAAGTGTGGAGTCAATATACGCTGATCAGCCATAACATTAACACCACTGACAGTTAATAACAACGACAAGCTGCTTCAGCTCCTGTTGGAGGTTGGAGCAGCACATTTAGATTTTGACATGAATGGCATGACTTTTTTTTGCAATACCAAACATTATCATTGAGAATCTGTTGTGTTTAATACCACAGTTAAAATCAGCACAAGAGAAACAACAAGGCTGTGATTGCCTTTCAACATGTCAACATGAAGGACCTGTTGCAGATTAACTGAGACCTGGAAATCGTTGCTCAAGTCTTGCAGTGTGAACAAGGCTTGAGGGATGTGGATGCTAGCCTGTCTGGTCCAATTCCACAGAAGAGCTACAGTGGTTTAGAAGGTTAGTGCTGATAAAAAGGGGTCAGAGCTGTTTCAGCAGCATGAGTGAGACCTATACAATATTAGGCAGGTGGTGTTAATGTTATGGCTGATCAGTTTACAGTATATTCAGTAAATGGAGTGTGTAGAACTCACCGCTTTTTATGGACCTTCGTCTTGAAATGTTCCTTCAAGGATTTCAGGTCAATAAAGTATCGTCTGCAAGAAACGGTTCTCAATTAATGATCCAGATCATCAACAAAGTCATTATGGTGTTATAGCAAATTAAAGAGTGAAAACAACAAAAAGACACCACAATGCTTTCACACATTTCATAACACAAAGTGCACCACACTCATCTCACATACAAATGTGGAGCTGCAAACAGCACCCAGGAAGCAGTGTAACCTTGGTCTTGGTCACCGTGCTGCAGCTCAGATTCAGGATGTTGGCAATCTTCTTATAGCCCAAAACATCTCTATGTAGAGCAACAATTCTTTTTTTCAGACCCTCAGAGAGTTCCACGCCATGAGGTGCCATGTTGAACTTCCAGTGACCAGTGTGAGAGAGTGTGAGAGTGATAACACCAAATTTAAAACACCTGCTCCCCATTCACACCTGAGACCTCGTAAAACTATGACATCACGGAGGGAAAATAGCTAATTGGGCACAATTTGAACATTTTCACTTAGGGGTGTTCTCACTTTTGTTGCCAGCGATTTAGACATTAATGGCTGTGTTGAATTATTTTGAGGCGACATTTACAAAGTCAAATTTACACTGTTAAACAAGCTGTACACTAACTATACTGCATGAAAGTATCAAATAATAATAGTGTTGTCCCATGAAAAGACATAAAATATTTACAAAAATGAGAGGGGTGTACTCACTTTTGTGATACTTTATGTCCCAGGACAGCAGGAGGAAAATACAAAATGAACTCACGCGCAGTGCAGACAGTAGTGCTGGGCGCAACCTGTGACATCATAGTCCACTTCCTGTTTCAGTAGCTTGGCTGCATTTGCTGGGATCATGTCTACATGGATCTGATCCAGGTCCTTCGTCCTCCGTTTTGTCTTCCAGGTCTTCGCAATGTTCTTTTTCTTGTCACTTTTGTGGTTTCCGACCTGCTTGGACTTACCCATAACCTACAGACACAAAAAACAAAGAGCACTTCAAAACAAAAATTTTATTTTTATGAGATTTTATGAGTTCAGGCAGATTTTAATAGTATTTCATGGTGGCTGTGGCCAACCAGTGCCACCCTGAGCCACTACTTGGGGGCACTAATTCTAATATTTCAATATCACAGTTTAGAGAGTGATCATGTTTTCAGATGTTACATCCTTCATTTATTAGAAGTTATATAGACAGCTACCATTACGTTTGACAGCTGAGAGATTTGGGGGAGAATTTTAGAGAAAGTCCTGCCCATAATGCACCTTTCAACCACACACTTCAGAACAAGACCCTACTGAACTAACAAGTCTAAAAAAGGCCAGATTCTTACTTCACTGAAAATAACGTACCATATCTCAAGCACTGAAGTGTGACACACAACATGAAAGCACTAAATAATGACCCCAGGCGTCTGAAAGAGTGCTGCTAAGCTAACGAAGAGCCCCAGTATAGGATTTACATACTTTAATAAAGTGTCACGATGTAAATAAACATGTACTATATGTGGTAACGGTGAGGGAAAATATAAATGTGCTCTTTATAAATAAAAGAGCTTGACTTACTTATATATCTGCTGTTTCTTCTGAGTCCTCCCTTCCACACGTGTTTACCTCTGAGTGATCTGTTTCCGGGTGGAGGGTCGCTGTAGTGTCGCTGGCGGTCCAGCAGGGGTTGCTGCAGTAGCGTTTAATATATAAATTTAAACGGGCGCTTTATTTAAAAAATGCTATCTCAATCCGTAGCATCTAAGTATGTTTGAGACGTCAATTTTACGTATTCTGGATAAGAGTCATGGCAAAAACCCTGAGCCACAACAGCACTGAAAACTCATTCTGAAAGGACCGTTTACGCGTTACCATGGCGACCAGAGCGCGTGAGGCGCAGAGGAGGACGTCACTTTTATTTTGTTGTTTTTCTCCGCGAAATGCCGGTCCGCAAAAATATTGTCTGACATTAAACCGGTCCGTGGCGCAAAAAAGGTTGTGGACAGCTGGCTTAGATTATAGCTGAATTAGATTAAAATGGGATTTTAGACCTGGAAGCAGTTTATTTATAATAAAGTTTATTTTTAGTGTAGGCCTATTCTAAAATCAACTAAACCAAGCATCACGTGAAATTAATTAATGTATTTAAATGTATCATTTATATATATTTATATAAACAAATATATATTTAAACATACGTGCGCATGTGTGTAGTCTTAGGCACCTGAGGAAATTATATTTGAAAGCCAAGACATTAACATTAGTATAATTGTAAATAACAGTAAACGTTGATTTCATGTGTCAGTGTGTTGGCTTCACCATTTCCAGGCCTCTCCTCATGGAAGCCCAGTGTTGTCATCAAATCCCTGGTTTGGCCTCAGTCAGTCCTTCCTTACAGGAATCAAACTCTTGATCCTTTTTTCTGCTTTACTGTTGCTTTTATTTAATGTTAATTTGTGTTCTTTCTGCAGAAAGACATTCAGTGCTGAGATAAATTGCCTAAACCATTTGGTTTGTATAGGTCCCTGATACTTGGGTGTGTGTGTGTGTGTGTGTGTGTGTGTGTGTGTGTGTGTGTGTGTGTGTGTGTGAG
>JBBIGC010178583.1:0-14823 GCA_037576955.1 Lepidarchus adonis
GCAGAGGATGCTGGGTAAACTACAGTCTATTATGGAGGAAGCTGATCACCCACTGCACAGTGTTGTAGTGGAGCAGAAAAGCATCTTCAGTAATAGACTGACCGTCTGAAATGCTACACTAAACGCCACAACAAATCCTTCCTCCCCACAGCCTTTAGACTCCTCCCACTGTCACTCACAATAACTCCCTCTCACAACACAGAATATAACATTACAATATTACCTGCGGCTTCATCACTAACCTCAATGTGCAATAATTGTACTGACTACTTTTTTTTTAATTGTGCTGACCACTGAACTGACTACTCACTACCCAGCCTGGACAATAAGGTGCAATTCCAATGCTGCTAGTGCCTTATTATTTATTCTGTTTATCCTATTTTATTGTATTCATTAAAATTCTACTTTTTATTCTAGTTTTCATTCTACTTATTTCACCCTAGTTATACCTTACTTTTGTATTTTTATCTTACTTACTCACTCTACATTCTTTTATGTCTGTCTAGTCTCCGTGTGCAGTCGCTGCATAAGCAATTTCCTCCAGGATAATACAGTTTTTCTGATTCTGATTTTGATTAACTACTTTAATCTGTCAAAGACAGGAGGGGTGAACAGGTTCATTTGAGGAGGAAAGAATTTGTGGGTAAAAGGGGAAACTAAATCCAGAAAAACAAAACCCAGATGAGCACCAAAAGGAAACAAAAGCAGACCACAAAGGAAAAATACTCTAGCAACCAGGATTCAAACCAAATGGGTTAAAAAAAAGAGTGGAGGAACAACCAATAGAAACACAGGGAGATCATAGACTGAGCCGGACAGGGAGATGAGACCAGTGAGTTAACACAGGCACAGGTGGGAACGAAGACAAGGGCTAAACCAACTGGGAACTAACACAGGAGGGAAGCAGGGAACCTGACTTGATTATTTGTCAAGCTGATTTTGGTGATTTGGCAAAAGTTTGGACAGCCTACATAATCAGTACTTGGTAACACTTCCTCTGGCAGATATCACAGCTTTAAACGCTTTTTAGAGCTAAAAGTCTTTCAATTCTTATACTTTCTTCCTTTCTTTCTTCCAAAAGGCTAGTTCTGTAATATTCTTTGGTCGTCTTGCATCCACAGCTCTTTTAAGATCTACCCACACATTTTTTTATGTTTAAATTGGGGAACTGTGATGGCCATTCCAAAACCTCCATGGTGGATTTCAAGATTTGTTTAGGATCATTGTTCTGTTGTAGCTTCAGCTTTTTTACAGATGGCGTAATGTTTGCTTCCAGAATTGGCTGGTCTTTAGTGGAATCCATTCTTCCCTTGCAATATTTCCTGTGCCACTGGCTGCAACACAACCCCAAGTATGATAGATCCAACACCTATATTAATGGTTGGCAAGGTGTTCTCGTCATGAAATGCTGCTACTTTTTTTTTCAAACATGCCTTTGCTGATTGTGACCAAAGAATGATGGGGACACAGGTAAAGTTTTCTTCTGCTGACTATGAAGGTCCATGAAGGTCTCGTGGAATGATGCACCATTACTCCTGAGGCTAAATCTTCCTGCAGGTTTTTTGAAGCCAAATGGGGATTTTGATTTGTCTTTCTGACCAGCATATGAACAGTTCTTTTATAGGGTTTTCTTGATCTTCCCGATCTTCTCTTCAGCTTCCACAGTTCCCCTGAACTGCCATCTCTTAATTACATTTCTCACTGTGCAAACTGCAAGCTGACAACGCTTTGCTATCTTCTTGTAGCCTTCTCCTGCATTGTGGACATAAATAACTTTCATTTTCAGAGTCTAAACAGCTGTTTAGAGAAACCAATAGTTGTTGAGTGTCCACAAGTGTGTGCACAAGGTTTGAAGAATCGGAGTATTTGTAAATTTTTGAAACATTTACTAATGATATTTGTTGCCATGCATCAATCTAACGAGCTGATTAAGGTCTGAAACCTTGTAAAAAGAATCTGAGACTTGGAACTTTTAGGGTGCCCAAACCTTTGCACAGTACAATAATAATGTTTTTATTATTTATTTTTGTTCATTTTATGGAATAAAAAGTAACTATGCATCAATGTTTGCTGAAAATATGATGTATTTTTTTCCATGTCCTAGAGAGACGGTGTTAACAGATTTGGGTGATTTTGTAATAGAAAAGGTGCTATTTATGAAGGGATGCCCAGACTTTTGCATAAGGCTGTATGTTTAAATTACTATGCATATAATGACAGGAAACTGGAGACACAGGGCTGATTACTGTCTTAATCACTGTTAATTGCTTTGATGCATCTAATGTCTGTAATTTGGCCCATCCACAGACCATCAAATCCGATAATTACTCATCCAAGGCTCCATGGAAGCAAAGCACATGGTTGTTCTTGTTATGGGTTTTGTACAGACCCTCAGTGGGGAGTAGGTAGTTCTGCCTTATTATTAAGCAGAGCCATTCCTCATGTGGACTGACCTTGATGTGGTCCTGACACTCTTAAATGAGATGCAGCACACTAATTACAGCACACTCCGTGATTAGACTGCACCTGCCTAAGTGATGTTCCCTGTGACACACTTTTGCTTGCACTTGCTCTGGTAATTGCTCTTGGAGCATCCGTCTGATTATTCTAAGAAATGAGCATAGCAGAGCTTACCTGTGTTTTACAATCCAATCATTTAAATTTTGTCCATTCAGAGCTTTGGAAATAACAGGGTGGGGGTGTTGCTTAACGGGGACAAGGGTAAAGAAACAGATCACACTCTACACTGCTTTAGACTTCCTTTACAAAAGGACAAAAGAAAGAATTGTTTATACTCATACACACTTACCATCAAACTCTGCCTGGCCCACTCCGACGATGATGATTGACATGGGGAGCTTGGCACCCTGAAAGTGAAAATGGGTGTTTACTTCTCTAAAGGTTATGATAAAGTTTCACGTCATCTTTTAAGTACAAGAAGAAAAAAATCACAGAAATAAAGAATGGTAAATGAGCAAATGTTTTTATTTGCACTGCATGCAAAGTGTGGCATCCAGCTCCTCTTACAGCCAATAGTATTTTGCATACTCGTTATTTACAATGTACATAACCACTCGTTTTCCTATTGCAATAGGGGATTTAACCTGTAAAGTTGCCTCTGGCACCGAGTAATCAGATGGGTCCCACATGCAGGGACGAGTGACAAACCCGAAATCCCACATGCCTTCAGCCAGGGATTCATTACCCTCAACATGAAGGCTGGAGAACCACCTGCTTAATCCAGGGTGGATCTTCTGGATCACTGTCTTTTGACTTTGAAACTGACTTGTTTTGGGTCTTCTTAAATGTGTGTGTTCCAGGAAAACCAGTGGTCTAGAACTGTCCCTGACTGGAACAAAAATTTGTTAGGATTAATTCTTCTGAAAGGAATATACATGGTTATGTTATGATAAGAAATGAAGTACTTTAGGTTCTAGTACTTTAACTCTTCCAAGTTCCAGCCTGAGAGAGGAATAAGGAATTATACACATGAACAGGAATATACAAAATCATATACGTAACTATAAATCAAATATTAAGATTTGTAAAGTAGAAATCCATTGACCAACGTATAAAGTATTGAATAAATGGCATTAGGTTAACATCAGAAATATACATTACCATACAGGGGGTCCTCGACTTGTGTTGTGCTTGACTTAGTGGTTATGCCACTTTTTACTGTGTCATATACAGTAGTAGAATGCAGTTGAACAACTACTAACTGCTTTACGTTAATACGTGAACGAGGTGAGCAGTGTGTGAGAGCCTGCTGTTTGCATAGATGGGGAGAAAGGGGGGGTTGCGCTGTTTTTCTGAGATGCTTGTTTTATTCACAGTCAGTGATGAATAAGAGTTCATGTGGATTGGTGGGTGAGATGGGGGGTTAATAGTGCACTGTGCTAAGGCACCGTCAGTGTGGTCTTGCTACAAGTCACCTCTCCAGTGTGTTTGCTGCTGTGGTATATGTTGAAGCTTTAAAAAGAACATTTCTATCTGGAGCAACGTTTCCTAAATTCTTTACTGTAATATGAGACCGTTCGTACATGTTGCTGGCAATAAAGTCTCTGCAGCATAATTACATACATGAGTTCTGACTTACATCAAAATTCGAGGTACCCTGACGTAACTTGTGGAACCCCTGTAGTTAAAACACATATATTGTTTACAGCTACCGAAGTGAGGAAATATGGGGTGTGAATAGAAGGAACCTAGTGCCAACACCTGAAACAACCTGGCACCAACCTGCCCATCCATTCCTACTCTGAGTGTCTCAATGAGCTAGAAATCTGAAAACAATTTCTATAGTGCCTAAGCATAGACACATCACTGACTCAGAGGTGTGCAGACTTATTTGAACTTATGGTCTATCCTTATGCAGTCCCACTTTGAAATGACAGATATTTTAAAATTCATAAGGCTTTATATATATATATAAGGCTTCAAGCTGCCATCCTGTCAGAGAGCTGCTCAGATTTTTTTGTTTTCCAGCTTCATTTTCCATGCGGGAACAATGCAGCAAACAGAGTCCCCTGACAGGGCGGGTGAAAGTTGTGTCTTCAACACAATTATCTGTGTACAACGCTCTTTGTGACAGTCTGTGTCATGAATGTGTGTCAGGAGCATCCATAGATAATTGAGCGCCATTGCCCTATTTGTGCCATCATCTCTGCCTTTGATTGACAGGACAGATCCGGAATAATGAGAAAACTAAACCGCCTGTCAGTTCACAGTAGTCGCCTTGACAACGCCTGGGAAGAAGTTTCTGTGGTAGATGGACATACATCCCCATTGTGCTTGCAATAAATAATGCAAATAATTAAAAGAAATTCAGGTACTTGCCATTTTGTGACATAAACAGTGTGTCCTATAGAGCAATCTGTTTTATATTGTACATTTTTGAAAATATATTTTTTTTAACCTATTCAAATAGCAACAGCTCCTTCACTCCTTGCAGCTCAGCTGGTTTTTGTCTTTATTGATCCACACAGCTGTATGCAAACATCAGGATTGGTGCTTTTTTAGTATTGTTAGGGAACATAAGATGACCAGTATATGAAGTAAAAAACTTACTTTGTTGTAAATCGTCTCCAATCACTCACTCTTTCTGCTTAATGTCTGTGCTATATAATTGGGGAAGGAATTACACTGTCATTTACTGCTCAAACTGACAGTTTGGGGCTGAATTAATGTTCAAGCTGTAATGAATGCTGAAGGAAAAAGAAGCCAAAGTTTTTGTGTTATGTAGGCGAGGACACGACACGCAAAGATCTTTCATAGCTTCAGACAGCAGTTTAAGTCCTTTTCATTTAGACATATCATCAGTCACTGTCTGAGTGGGTGGACTGGTGTGTCTGTTTGGTTCATTCTCCCACCCATCATGGCAACAGTGACATCTGATTGGCCCCCAACAATGAAAACACAGGCGGTTGACTGTGTAGCTAGGGAAAGCCACTAATGCGTTCAAATAAAGTCTGTCTAACAGGACAAATTAATGCATGCCTAAAGTTTTCAGTCATCTTCCTCACATTTTTGTTTTTTGAAAAAATTAGGGTTGTAATAGCTGCTAATGCAAATTATTAAAGGTGCAAAATGCCTGGTCAATATCAGCCAGAACAAGCATAAAACATACATCAGTGCAACACCTGTGAGTTAAGTTTAATATTTAGTCTGTATAGTGTGCGGTATATTTCCTGTTTGCTGAATTGTTTGCTGTGAGGTTATGTCGGTATTTGTATCTAAACATTATATTTTCCGCTATGTTCTAAATTTCTAAGTTTCCGCCTCTGGTTTTACTACAACAACGAGTGAAGACTTTTTATTTACCCATGACTAAGGTACTGTACATTGTATCACCATGCCTACCACTCTGCTTGTTCACTGTGCATTATGTTCAGTTATTCTTCCACTGTTGCTAGTGATAACTTTACATGTGACAAGTGTATTTTAGTTAGTTCCCTGACAGGAAATTACAGGATTACAGTGCTAGAGGTGCGCATTCAGACTTTAGAGAGGGACAGTGTGAGAGAGTGTAGCACAGTCTTTGTAGGGGAACATCTGGAAGTGATAGGCAGAGATAGAAGCTCCTCACAGTGGGGCAAATGGGTGAATGCACATCGGAGAGCTTCTTAGGCTCTTCCGACCAGTTAACATGACAAACAGGTTCGCTCTCCTCAGTAAATCTTGAGGCACGTAAGTCATCCAAACCTTTAGGTGTTGCACAGATATGCTTGCTAAGAGTAATTTTATAGAGGTGTGTACATTAGCGAAGGTGATGTCTGATGCCATAATATGCTCTGGCCCCATATCAGTGCAGTGTAGCGACATGTCTGTGGTCACTGAACTGCAGGATGTCCAGGTGATGCTAGGAAACAATGTGGGCTTCATATACAATTGGAGAATTTTGGGGGGTAAAGTTGACCTTCTAGGGCAGAACGGTAGCCAACCAACTCGGGAAGGTGCTGCTCTCCTTTCTTACAGCATAGCTCAGGGTAGTTAATCGTGACAATACAGAGCCCAGGCCAGGGAGCAGACAGACAGGCTAAACCGACCGTCTGCTAGCTGCATACAGCCATTACCCAGGTTACAACATATTCAGATTGTGTCTGTTCCCTGTACTAAACAAAAATGTAGAAATACTCAGAGTGTGTTCTGGTAACCAAATTAATATAACTGCAGATCACACTGTAAAGCCAGCACCTTTGATCTAAAGTTAGGACTACAGACCCATTTCAATTCTGCTGTTTATATCAAAACTCCTTGAAAGGGTTGTACCCACTCTACATCTAAAAATTAACAATTTATATCAGCCATTCCAGTCAGGTTTCCATTCATTCCACAGCACTGAGACTGCCCTTCTACGAGTCACCAACGACCTTCTACTCAGTGCTGACTCTGGTTCTGTAAAGTTTGGCCACTAGGTGGCAACCTTTTTGTTTGTTCCATGTTTGTTCTCCAGCTCATGTTCCATTTCCTGTTAAGCTGTCCCTAATTAAGTCTCCGCCCTGTCCCATCTGTTGGTAATTTGTCATGTCCTTATATTCTAGCTCTTTGGTTTGTTCTGGGTCGGTTCATGTTTGGATGTTTGGATGTTGAATGTTTCCCTGTCGTGTGTGCTTCGTGTTATTTTCTTTAATAAATCCTGTTTCTACACCAATCCTCGCATTTGCTTCCATCTCTAACCGCAATCATGACAGGTTCCCTCAGTGCCCTTCTTCTCCTAGATCTAAGCTCTGCCTTTGACACGGTCAATCACAATATCCTTCTCTCTCGCCTTTCAGCCATTGGTGATCTGGTGCTGTTATTTCTTGGTTCACATCTTATCTCACTGATAGACAGCAATTAATCTGTCTCCATGACAACAGAACACCTCCTGCTCCAGTTAAACAGGGTGTCCCTCAGGGCTCCGTTCTTGGACTTTTACTGTTCATAATTTATATTCTTCCACTGGGTCACATTATTAGAAACCATGGTCTCAGTTTGCATTGCTATGCAGATGATACCCAAATATACTTCACCACCTCCACCTCAGCTGTTTCACCCCATTCCCAGCTTGTATTCATGACATAAAACTCTGGCTCAACTCCAACTTTCTAAAGCTCAATACAGACAAAACAGAACTTTTATTTATTGCTCCAAATGTCTCATTACAAAACTTTTTTCAGTTTATATATTGACGAAGCTCTTATTACATCCTCACACACTGTCCAGAATTTAGCTGTTATATTTGATTCCGCTCTATCATTCGATTCTCACATAAACATAGTTGTGAAAAATGCATTTTTTCACCTCAGAAATATCTCGTCTTCGCTCATCACTTTCACAAAAGGATGCAGAAACACTTGTTCATGTTTCTATAACTTCCCGCCTTGATCACTGCAACGCTCTGCTGTTTGGTCCCAAATAGAACATAAACCAGGCTCCAGTACATGCAGAACTCTGCAGCTCGTGTTCTCACCTTCACCAAAAAATCAGAAATTATCTCTTCCATTCTCCACAAACTTCACTGGCTCCCCATATCACACCGTATTCAGTACAAGCTGCTTCTCCTCACATTTAAAGCCCTTCATGGTTCTGCTCCTTCATACCTCAGTGAATTACTCCATTTATACACTCCCTCCCGTTTACTACGCTCCTCTGATACTGGATTACTCACTGTCCCTAAATTCAGGTTATTCACCATGGGTGGAAGATCATTTAGTGTTGCTGCACCTAAACTCTGGAATTCCCTCTCTCAAAACCTGCACCGAACGTCGTCTCTGTCTCTTTTCAAAACTCATTTGAAAACATATCTATTCAACATTTGCTGTTCCACCACTTACTCTTGATTTCCTTTTTCTGCTGTTTGTTTGTCTCTGTTTTGTGTCTTGACTGTTTCAATTTATTTTATGGTTTTGACTTTTATTTTGTCATGTACAGTGACCTTGAGTTTGTGAAAGGCGCAATATTCAAATTATTATTATTATTATTAGGACTGTTAAACATCTTTTACTTCAAAACCCTTATTGGTAATGAAATGATCTCTGACCAGATGTTTAATATGCCGTTTCTAACAGAAACATGGACCAAACGCAATGAGTATGTAGCACTAAACAAGGCGAGTTGCCTTGGATATAGCTATCTACACCAGCCTCGTCCATCTGACAGTTTTGCAGTATTGTGATAACCTCAGCATCAAACAAAAATCTGGCCTCAAATTAAAGGTTTTGAAGTTCTTTATATTAATATATTTCTTGTAACCACAAAAAGTAATTCTACATAGTCAGTTTCACTAATTATTGAATACTGACCCCAGGGCCTTACTCCTAAAGTCTTAAATTTGCAGATTTTATCTCAAACGTAGTTGTTTCATTAGATAACAACTGTAGGAGTCTAATTTATTTTCACCTTGGTAGCCACCATGATCCACTCAGAGCAGCATTTGTATCCATTCTAGATTCAGTAGGGGTTAATCAAATTCTTCTAGAACCCAGTCACACTAGTGGCCACACACTCAATCTCATACTTTAAACCTTTCGGATTAAATATAGAAAAATCTGACCATTGACTTATTTCATTTAAACTGCATCTTAGTATCAACACATGCACCTCGCCACAATATCATATCATATTATTGAATTTTATCAATAATCTTGCAGCGCTTTTGACCTTGATTTGATTGCCATCAGACCCCTTAGAACTCAATCAAGAATCTGAATGCTTAGAATCTATACCCTCCTGTACCTTAGAGAATGGAGCTTCTTTGAAAAGAAAAACAATCAGAGAGAAAAAACTACCCCCCCCCCCCCCCACACACACACTGAAACAGACGCAAATGGCATCAAACTTGGTAGCATTTAAACTAGCATAGAAGGAGTCTCCTGAGCTACAAAAAATGTCTTAACGCTGCTAAAACATCTCCACAGTTATAGAAGGTAACAAAATAAGCCAAGGTTTTTATTTAATACAATAGTAAAATTAATCAGAAATAAGGCCGCAACAAAAACAAGCATACCACCAACATATAATAGCAATGACTTTATAAACTTCTTTAACACTAAAAGCCCTGAAAGCAACTTTGAAAGAAACCTTGGGAAGAACCAAGGCTCAGAAGGGGAACCCAACCTCCTCAGGTCGACACCAGATAGTAATAACACACAATTATTAATAATAAAAGAATATAAATAAATTAAAGCAGAGCATGGTTCTGTCCGTATGGGCGCTCCTCAGTGAGAATGAGTGGGATCCAGCATATCAGGGTTGGCCTGTATCAGCATGGTCCTAGCAGCAGAAAACACCATATTTCCCCAACGATAGGCCACGGCTTATGCATTTGATTTTGCAAACCTGGTATTGCTTATGGGCGGCCTGTCTAAGAACATGAAAACACATTCGCTAAAAGTATAATTCAGTACAAAAAGACAACATCCCCAAATGATTAGTTTAATTTAAACTTACTGTTCACTGCAGCAGCAACGCTAGAGCATGTAAAGCGCTATTGCTTATGTTACCTTTCCCGTGCTCACCCCGCGACTGTTAATCTAGTCTAAATACAGCGTATGATTAGCTTTACTAAGTATAACTTCACAATCTGGTTGTCATATTCTGCCGAGAAGAAAAAAAATCCTTTCTTTGCTGCTGAAAAACGGTTCCATCAAGCAGTGATGTCAATCATCCATCTACTTGTAAATTCTTCAGTATAAGATTAGCAACACTGAAATGCAAAAATTCTTAGACTTCCTTTAAATTCAGATCCGTAAGCATCGTCAATTGTGACCTGTGCTGCTTTGCTGTCGCTGATGTCGGACAATGCGTTCGTCTCAGATATTACAGATGTTATGTGGCGCTTAAATTCTGCAGTGAAGTTTGTGCATTGTGGCTTGATATCTGTCAGTTCCAAATTTTATCAATTTAATTGTTTTTGCTCAACAATGGATTAATGTCACTGCTAGAGCTGTAATGGCTCCAGGGGTTAGATGCTTTTACGTCAGGTCGGTAAATTCAGTAAAACTGTGGCTAATAACATAGATTTTAAAAACATAAATAAGCATTTTCTGCGGCGTATAGAATGGGGCAGCCTATAATGTGGGGTGGCCTATCGTTGGGGAAATACGGTAACCTCAGTTGTTAGGACATTACATTACGTGGAGGTTCTATAAAAATCAAGGATTTTTTTTCTTTAAGAACTAATTATTTAAAAATGACAAGCTCCAAAGAATGCTGAACATTTACATTCATAAAAGTGAAAAAAGATCTTATAAGAAACAGCTTCTCCAACATGTACCAAAGAATTGAATTGGAATAAATGCACAAAACATCAGGGGTGCAGTGTAGCAGGGGGACAATCTCAGATCATGCAAAAGTGTTAAAACACCACTAGTTCAAAAGGCCTCCTGCGGGGCCAAGCCCATTTCCCCGTGACCTGCTTTTAAAACACCGGTGAGCAGATGCTTATGGTAACAGTGCTTTCTTATGAATGATACATGCGGCTCTCCCCCACCAAACATTGCACGAAGGCAAGAAATAGGTCAGTGTTCCTCAAAGGAATCACACAGAAGATCCCACATGCTTTTGAAGGCGTGGTGTGTGGCACATTTTGTACACCCACACTTTCAGTGCAGTAAGCCGTGTACCAACAGCTGCAAAAGGACTCCATCTGGGTTTGTTAACAGATTTTCAATACTGATTTGCAGACTCAAATAAGACTCTCGAAAATAAGACTCTTAGAGGCTCGAAAGGAAAATATGAATATGTGAAAATATCACTTCTGAAGGTTTAGCTAGGGCCTTCTTTCTGATGCTTTCATTGGAGAAAAAAAGCACATCAGAAGGCTGGATATTTTAGGCAATGTTTAGTGTGCTCAATGCAAACTAAAATGTTAAATCATTAAACTTGTTTAATTTAAATTTAAAGATATCTCTGATAGTTTTATGTGGAATTTAGTCTTGCGTGTCCCTCATCACATTTTCAAAAAAAAATGACTGATGGTACAATATAACATGAAAACCCCACTTTAATGAGTGTGAAAACATGGCTGGTTGGCATGATGTTCATTTCCAGGTCTGTTCCAAAAAATCTCATGTTAGAATGTTTGACCTACACTCATTAATATTGCAAACAAACAAACATACTTAGTAACACCCCCTCTGGCAGATATCACAGCTTGCAAACGTTTTTATAGCAGCTAAAAGTCTTTCAATGTACTTGGGAGTTTCTCACATTATTCCTTGCAAAAGGCTTCTAGTTCTGTAATATTCTGTGGTCATCTTGCATGCACAGCTCTTTTAAGCTCTACTCATAAATTTTCAATGATGTTTAAATCAGAAGACTGCGATGGTTGATACCAAAACCTTCAGCTTGCGTCTCTTGAGGCAGTTCATATTGGATTTTGATGTACAGCAGGGAGAATAAGTATTTGAAACATCAGCATTTTTATCAGGAAGGGCATTTCTAAGTGGCTATTGACACAAACCTGCACCACATGTCAATATCAAATGAAGTATTTAATTTCTGCAAAGACATCTAAACATTTAAGTCCATAAATTGAGTTATGCGTAATGTGAAAAGACACAGTGAAAAAGTATTGAACACATGAAGATAACAAGGTGCAAAATGGCACAGAAATCCAGGAGATCACCCGAAATCTGTCAGTATTGAGAGATAAACCCTGCCCCCTATCAGTACTAATTGATATCAGCTGCTTTAGTCCTAATTGATGGCCTATAAAGGCTCCTCATTACCCAGGAAGCACACAGGAAAGACTTTATGATGGGTAAAAGCAAAGAACTCTCCCAAAATTTTCGTAATCTTATCGTTGAAAAGCATTCTGATGGGAACGGTTATAGGCAGATTTCCAGAATGCTGAATGTTCCTGTGAGCACTGTGGGGCCATTATCTGGAAATGGAAAGAGCATCAGTTCACCATAAACCAGCCACAATCAGGTGCTCCATGTAAGATTTCTGTCTTAGGAGTCCGAAGAATATTTAGGAGAGTTCTCCAAGAACCAAGAACCACTCAGGCAGAACTTCAGGAAGACCTTGCATCAGCAGGTACTGTTGCTTCAAAGAAAACCATAAGCATTGCACTGAACTGCCATGGCACCCATGAACACTCACCATGCAAGACTCTGAAGACGCTGAACAAAAAGCATGTTGCGGCTCGGTTAAAGTTTGCAAAACAGCATTTGGAGAAGCCTGTGGATTACTGGGAGACTATAGTATGGGCAGATGAAAGCAAAATTGAACTTTTTGGCTTCATTCGACACACCATGTTTGGAGAAGAAATGGCACTGCCCACCACCCCAAGAACTCCATACCAACAGTTTAGTTTGGGGGTGGAAGCTGATGGCATCTACCAGAAAGCTGAAAATGAAAGAGGGTGGATATTTCAGCAAGACAATGATCCCAAGCACAAGGCCAAGGAAACAATGAATTGGTTTCAAAGAAAGAAAATCAATTTGCTTGAATGGCCCAGCCAATCACCTGACCTAAATCCCATAGATAATTTATGGAGAGAACTGAAGATCAAAGTTCATAAAAGAGGCCCAAGGAACCTTCAAGATTTAAAGAGCATTTGTGTGGAAGAATGGGCCAGAATCATTCCTGAGCAATGCAGACTGGTCTCTCCATACAAGAGGCGTCTAGAAGCTGACTTTTCTACAAAGTATTAAATAAAGTGTGTTCAATAATAATTTCCTGTGTCTTTTCTTTATTTATTACTTTTTTTATTTATTATGACTCAACTTGTATACTTAAATGCTCTGATTTCTTTGTATGAATTCAATATTTGGTTTGATGGCAACATCTGGTGAAATACCCTTACTGATAAAAATGCTGATGTGTCAAATACTTTTTCTCCCCGCTTTGTTTAGGATCATTGTCCTGTTGTAAAAGACATCCTCTTTTCAGCTTCAGCTTTTTTACAGATGGTGAGATGTTTGCTTTTAGAATTTGCTGGTATTTAGTGAAATCCATTCTTTCATCCACTCATGCAATGTTTTCTGTGACACTGGCTGCAACACAACCCCAAAGCATGATAGATCCACCACCATGCTTAATGGTTGGCAAGGTGTTCTTTTCATCCCTTTTCTGATTTTGGCCAAAGAGTTCTCACATCACATATATAAACACACAACCCCAAATAAACGCAATAAACCCCCCAGAACACAGTCCACCCACCAAACACATTACCCAGGGGGCCATGTGGCACCAACACGCACCCCTGTAAGCCTCAGCTCCACTATAATATTTTAAATCCCCAACCAAAACTAGAATTTCTTTGTAAGAAAACATCTGACCCCTGATCCAAAGAAAAAGAAACAAAGGCCTTAAACATGGATCTAAGAACCTATGAAAAGGTTGGAAAGAAAACAAGAACTAAAAGACCCCACAAAAATTCATGGCTTATACTAGATATGGCCACAAAAACATCTGAAATACGCACTGGAGAACAGCGATCACATGAACTAATATACAGGCAATAGCTGGGATCCACACCAATCCCTGACCAAGAATTAAAACCGGCACGGGAACAAAAGCCCATGGCATATGCTTGGAGTGGTTGGCAGTGGAACAACAAATGGGTGCACCTTTTGTGGCTGCAAGGCAACCTTGTCCTGAAAATAAGACCCAGGCTGTGGGGATTCGCAGAGGAAGTGTGGCACAGTCCTCGACTGAAACCAAGCCTGATGCTTTGGTGGAAGCCTTGACTTGGAGCTCTCCGAGTCACTTGGTGGAGTAAGGGACCCTGGGTACCACCCCCAAGCATCCTCCGGCAAAGGTACGGGCACGGACACCTCAGTACACAGAACAGACTTAAGCATCTCAGACACAGGACCAGGATTGAGCTTCTCAGGAACTGGACCAGGCTCGTGCTTCTCAGGAACTGGACCTGGCTCAAGCTTCTCAGGAACAGATGCCCAGGAAGTGGAACAGGCACCTCAGGAACTGGAACAGGCACCTCTAGATCAGGCGCCTCTGGAACTGAAACAGGCACCTCAGGAACTGGAACAGGCACCTCAGGAACTGGAACTGGCTCAAGCTTCTCAGGAACAGATGCCCAGGAAGTGGAACAGGCACCTCAGGAACTGGAACAGGCACCTCTAGATCAGGCGCCTCTGGAACTGAAACAGGCACCTCAGGAACTGGAACAGGCACCTCAGGAACTGGAACTGGCACCTCTGGAGGTGATGCAGCCAACACAGAACCCTCTGGAAGTGATGAGGAACCCTCTGGACATGGATCTTCAACACTCACTGGACAAGGCAGATACTGTAAGGTTCGCACGCCGCCATGTTCCCGCAATGCCTTGCGAGGCCAAGCCAGGCATGGGGCGGCAGAACCCGGCTG